>JAVLUE010000430.1:0-221592 GCA_034190945.1 Octodonta nipae | reverse complement strand
TTTGATAGTTGTCAAAATTTGCTCAAAGTTTTCGAAAGCAAATAACCAGTTTAAAAAAAAAAAGAAGAATGAATGTTTATTTAAAATAGCCATGTTGAAGAAAAACGGCAAAATTTCAACTTTTTATCAATAAAATTAAAATTGTTTTATATATGAAATTTTTTAATAAGTTTTTCTTATTTAATTTTATAGATTTATTTAAAGTTGCCAAGTTTATTTTAAAATAGTCTTTCCCAAAAAATTATTAATGACCGTCCGATTTTTGATCGCTCATTTTTGAACCAATGACGATTATTTGCTCCAAATTTTTCTTGATAAATAATTTTCAAGTAAAAATCAAATCTTTGTTACGGTCACCAACATTGCCTCAAAACAGTTTTATATCAAGATGTCGATTTCTTTTTGATTGGAAAACTTTCCTAAGCAGAAGCCAATGCCGCATCTGCTTTTTCAGTTATTTTATTTTATTGACTTCTATCACAGCCCTAGCTTCGCCTGTGAATGAGCACCAAAAGCAAATCGACACTTCGAACAAAACTTTAACAAAATCAATGTCGTTCAACAGTCGACACAAGCGTGACGGTGAGAGTTATTGAAATTTTTTGAAATTCTTATTTGAAATTTTAAAATGACATTATTAAAAAATTTTAGAAGATCCGGCTTCTGTATTTGGCAAAGGTAACAGTTTGTTTATTGAAATGTTTGAAAAACTTTTTTTTTCCAATTAATCAGGAGTAGCTTTTTGGCTTGGAGAACAATGCGAAACGACTTGCAATAGAATTTTGTTTCATGTTTGGTGCAATCTCACCACTCATCGGTGTGAATGTTTGCCTGAATATCCAGTCAATGTAGATAATAAATATTGTCTCAAAGGTAAATTAATTATTTATTTTAAATTTTTTATCAATTTTTTTTTGTTAAAAAGCTCTTCGAATTGATGAACCATGTGAGTTTACAGAATCGTGTCAGTATATGAATCCTCACGCTGAATGCAATATCGAAAGTAACATGTGCAAGTGTTTGCCTGGTATGCTGGATTGTTGGTCTTGATCCTTTATAATATGTCTGTTTTTTTTTCAAGATTATTTTGCCAAATACGACGACAGAACAGGACCAGTTTGTGTAGCTTGTAAGTTTTTGTAACTTTTTTTTCTAAGTAAAACTCATGTTTTTTTAAAATTAAGATGGATCGCCATTTTACTTCCGGATCGGAAGTACGACATTTGATTTGATCAACAATATAGAATTCGTCACTGGATTCAGCCTTATTTTGAGTTTTTTATCTTATTATAATATTATCGTTGACGGTAATTAAATTAATGCACAAGTATGTATTTTTGAAAATATCTTTATCAAGTTTTTCATGTTTCAATTTTTCTAAGAAACAAACAACTAGCCAAAAATGAATCATCAATTTGTGATAGATTACCTCCACCGCCACCGATCATTTTAAATGAACAGAACTTTTATCCAAGATCGTTGCAGTCGAGTCCGCACAGTTTTCGAGAATACAATCTTACTGAAAAACCGTTGTTCATACCTCCTCTGCCTCATAATATCGGTTTGTGATTTTCAATTGAATGAACTTTGAGCATTTTTCCAATACTTTTTTTAACTCAATTGAAGAATCCAATTTTCGACGTCAATCACTATCTTCACTACATTCTCAAAGTTCGTTCAAAAGTTATTCATCATTGAGAAGCCAAAATTCAAACTCTCAAAATTTCCAAAAAACTGCTGCTGTACAATATCAGCAACGAATATCAAACACAATAGTCAGAGCAGCGCCATCATCATTGTTGCGCAATTTTCCTCGGAAAGCTTCATCGCCTATGGAAAGTAGTAGCCAAAACTATATGCCAAATCATTTGCCACCAAATCATCTGAGAATAAAATGTGCCAATACTCGTTGTGGGACTGGTCAAAAAGTTCGAAGTGTTAGTACATATTTAATTGGTTTTTTTTGAGAGAAAAAATTTAATTGTTTTACATTTTGAATAGGAAATTTGCCTTGTCCACAATCCTAACAAATTACAAGAAGAGCTCTTTGTGCCTAACAACTAAAGTTTTTAATTTTGATTGATTTTTATTTTCAAATGAAAAAATTTTGATTGTTATATAATGCATTAAACTCACAGGTTGATTTCAGAAAGATAAAATTTTAATATGAACAATGGGAACTCTCAACACAATTTTGTTTAAAAAATTTTTTATACCATTGTTTTCTCATTTATTCAATCAACTTTGTAAATATCGAACTTATCGTACAAATCTTTCGAATCTTCTTGGCTAATTATTTTCCAGCCGTCTTTTTTTATAGTGAAAACTCGGACAACACCACCAGAATAAGCATCGCGGTGAAGAGCGTGAAAGATTGCTCGTCGACCAATATCGTAGGCCTCATCATCTGACATGTCAAACTTGTAAAACGAATCTAAGACGCCATATGCATATGTGCTACCCGATCCTACGCTGAACATTTTTCCTGGACAACGGTTGCCTTCGTTGTCAACATAAAAAATTTGAGGACCACGAACATCGTCCCAACCACAAATCATTACACCAAGAGATAAACCCATTCTATTTTTATCAAATTGTTAATTAATATCTATTAAAACAATTCAGAAAAATTATCAAACCCTTTGTAATTAAAAAGAATGTTGGCCAGCAGTTTAGAAGCAGCCGCCACTGTGATACGTTTTTTGTTTCGAAGTTCAAACAATCGACAATGCTGAGACAATACTCGTTGCCAATATGAGCAATCAGCGGCACCTCCGGCCATTGTTCCAAGGAGAAAATCGTTGATTACAATGATCTTCTTGCATTGTTGTGTGCTTATATATTGACCACCAGTGGCTCGAGAATCGGCACAAACAACCACACCTCCTTTATAAACAAATGACAAAGTCGTAGTACCTTTATTGAATTTCATAGCGATCTTTTTAGCGGGATCATTAGCATCTGACAATGAAAGAAGATTCAACGATATCTTAGGCAATGACAAGCAGACTGGATGATGTTCTTCAATCATTCTTCACATGTTGTAAAATTGAGACGTTTTTTTTTAAGATCAAACTTTTCTTCACGATCCAAACCTAAAAAAGCTTCAAGGGCCATTTTTTTTTATTCAAAATTATTCACCAACTTTTTTATTTTAAAAATTTTTTTACAATTGTTGAATGACTGGCGAAAAAGTTGTCACACTAAATAAAAATTATGCCTTCATAAAGCATGTTACGATTTTTTTTTTTTGAAAGATCAACTCCAATTTTATTTGATCTTTTTAATAATAAAGACTCCAAACTTGATTTCGAATTTCCTGGCCAAATTTATTTTTTTTATTATTGAATCTGGATTTTTCATTGAACAATTTAAAAACTTTGGTTTTTTGAAACTTTTTATAAATTTTTTTATGTCATATTAGACAAGCCGACAAAAACAGACACACACATGGATTACTAGTGTGTGTGTATGTGTGTGCGTGCTCAAACTTGTGCATTTATATTTGACGTTACAAAAATGTGATTTTGTTTTCTTTTCATGGGAATTTTTGCGAATTAACTTCTGTTTCTGTTATAATTTGAAATCAAAATTTAAAATCATGAATGATTGGAAATTTATTATTCTTATTGCTTTTCTTAGTCCTTTGTTTCTGCCATTCAAACAAATCTTTGTTAGCTGTAAATTGACCGATTTCAATTTGAACAGCATTCAAGATTTATTCCAAAATAGCACCAATTTATTATCTAATCATCCTGCCTGCAAAGAGGAAATTCTATCATTATGCGGAAAAGATTTAAAAGTTTTGCAAAATAATCTTGAAATCATCAATTGTATATCGGAAAGCGAAGATGCCGATAAGCAACTTTCTCTTCAATGTCAGAATCAAATTTGGAGTTCAAGCATGCGGTCACTAATTTGAAACACTTTGCAGAGATCACTAAAACAGTTTGCAAATCATTGTTAGTAGAAAATTCTGATTGTCTTAATGCTGAAAATGAAGAGGTACTTAATCCTGGAGCTAACCTTCTGTCTTGTTTAATTGATCGCATTCAACATGAAACGGAAGATCGTTGTAAAGTTTATTTGAAACAAATGGAATTGATGATTTTTGGTGATTATCGTTTGGTTCATAAATTTACCGACGTTTGTGAGCCTTACATAAAAAAATTTCAATGTGGTCGACTTGATGGTGAATCAAACCCACATAGCCAAAAAACACAATCAGTTGCTACAGCTTCACCTCGGTCAAGTATCTCCGTTGTGTCCAACATGAAATACTTCGAGTCTCTGAATTGCAGAGCAACGATTTTCATTTAGATAAGCCTCTCTATTTTTCTTGTCGCATGGATAGAGAACGCTTCTGCGCGAATATTAAATCCGGAAACGGTCGTATCTACAAATGTTTGATGAAAAACATCAACGAGCCTGAGCTTAGCGAAGAATGCAAGAATAAATTGGTGCAACGAGAGCAATTGATTGTTCAAGATTATAAAATATCTAAAAGTTTAGTTCAATCTTGTAAATGGGACATTCGCACTTATCAATGTCGTCACAATACAAGTGATCGTAAAGAGATTCGTTTGGCCCAAATGCTTCTATGCCTAGAAAATGTTCATGCTAAAGGCTTGTCTTTATCAACCGACTGTCAATCAGAAATGCTTTTGCATCGAAGATTTTTGTTTGAAAATTATAAGTTAACACCTAATTTAGTTAGTTCTTGCCAACACGATATTGACGATTTTTGTCATTATGTGGAGTTTGGAGCAAAAATTTTGCATTGTTTGATGAAATATGCCAAAGCAAAGCGCAGACGAGGCGATGATCACACTCGCCGCCGAGTTTCGACTATTTGTCAACGTGAGCTTGAAATTTTGCTTAAAGAAGTGAATATTGCTGAAGATTGGCGAGTTGATCCTGTTTTACAAGAAAATTGCCAATCAACAGTCGAAGCTCTGTGTGAGCATGTTCATCCAGGAAACGGTCGTGTTTTGAGCTGTTTGGCTGAACATATCGATTCAAATCAAATGTTGGAAAAATGTCGAGAGACACTTAATCAAATGCAATATTTTGTCGTAAGAAATTTCGAGCTTGATACCGAAGTTTACTCAGCTTGTCATGAAGATGCTGTCAAAAATTGTCACGCTAAACCAAATTGGCACGATGACAACAATCTTAGCAACATGGATCCAGAAAGAGGCCCTACAGTAATGGCATGCCTCTATCGCTATGCTTATCATCGAGATGATAGTATTCGCCTGCAACCCAATTGTATACAACAAATCAAACGTGTAATGAAAAATCGAGCATCTAATGTTGATTTATTACCCTTTATTGAAGAACCTTGCATGCAAGATTTGGCACAGCATTGTAGTTCATCCGATACTATCGACCAAAAAGGATACGAGATGGAATGCTTGCAGAATAATTACCAAATTTTGAATCGACTTTGTCGTGCAGCTATTGGCAACTTCACTGAAGCTCAAGGCTCAAGCTTTGAACTCAACTATCCTCTATTTAAGTCTTGTTTGGTTGTGGTCAAAGAATTATGTCAAATACAATATGAACACATTGAAAGTAACAGCGATGGTGAAGTAATCCAGTGTTTGATTCAATACAAAAATCATTATCTTCTTAAAAAGTATCCGAAATGTCGTACTTCAATTGAACACTTTCAATTGATAAATAGCAAAGATTTTCGATTTGATAGTAAGTTCAAACATGCTTGCAAATCGGATATCAAATTTTATTGCTCTAATTTACATACCAAATACGATGTTGTCAATTGTTTGGCTGCATTGGTTTACAATGATTCAACCACCAAACAGCAAAGACCGCGTGTTTCCACAGATTGCCGCGATGTTCTAAGGGCCGAGTTGTTACAGTTTGATGAAAATCTTCAATTAGATCAGGGCCTTACCGAAGCTTGCCATCATGACCGTCAACAACACTGTGTAGATATGGATTTTGGTGAATCTCGAGTTCTCGAATGTCTGAAGACCAATATTCATCGTTTGACAAAAGCTTGTCAAAGACGATTATTTCGAAAGTTACATATTGAATTAGCAGATAATTCTGTTGATTATTCATTAATGAGTCTTTGCAAAAATGCTATACAGAATTATTGCATTTCAGCTGATTTGCAAGACGTTCTTTATTGTCTACGAGATCATTTGAACAATCCAGGCATCAATCGAAATTGTAGATCTTTGATAACTAAACGCTTGAAACAACAAAATTTAGATTATAGACTCAATCCTCGTCTAAAATCAGGCTGTGCCACAGATATCAACCGTCATTGTTCAAATATTATCGCCAAAGCGAAACCTGAAGAGTTACTTGATGGCAAAGTCATCGCTTGTTTAAAAGCACAATACTTGCATAATACTTTATCACAGACTTGTGAAATTGAAATAATCAATGTCATTCGAGAAATATCGATGAACATTGAACTCGATCCAATATTGTACAAAAATTGCCAAAAAGAGATCAATGAAAAGTGTATGAATGAACTAGATATACATGAATGTCTTAAAAAGAAATTTTTATTGAAAAAAATCGATGATACTCAATGCAAGAAAGAAGTGGCTCGTTTGATCAAAGAGACAGAAGCTGATATTGAATCTGATCCGCATTTATTTCAAGTCTGTGTCGCTGATTTGAAAACATTTTGTGCCGATATCGTTGCTGGGCATGGTCATCAATGGAATTGTTTGGTCACTGTTCATCGTAATTCTCCCAATCGACTTAGCCAAGAATGTGGCACCGTTTTACAGAAACGTCTTCAATTATTCGAATACGCTGCCGAAGTCGACCCACCAGACAGTATGGTTCAAGTTTTCCGAATAGTCTCCGATTCTCCATCGCACAACTATTTTTATACTGTTTTCATCTTGTTGATATTATTCTTTTTTTTTGGTGGTGCTTATTTGGTCGAGTCTATCAGCCCGTAACCAGTTAGTGATAAAATGAAATAAATTTTCTAGCTTTTTTTTCTAATATTCAATTACTAATTTCTGTTTGTAAATAAAATTTTCATTTTTTTTTTGTTGGAAAATTTTTCGAAAACGTTTTATTTTTTTCAAAAAAATGATGCATGATCAGGATGTTTGAGATTTTAAGCTTTAGTTTTGGAAAATCATAAACCACAGCCTTTTAGAAATTATATATTTTATTACATATTTTTTTCTTTAATATCACAGTGTAAAACGTTGATTAAAAAACTGATTTCTAGAAAAAAGATTTTAGGGAAAAAAATCTATTTTGTAAATAAAATCGATATTTAAAAGACTATGATATAAAAAAAAGCACGATATAAAAGCAAATATTTACAGAATGTATTAGTTATAATAAATGTTTGATCTTTTAGTATTTTAAAATGCGATTAATTTAGATAAAAAATTTGAATTATTCAAGTTTCTTCTCAATTTCCTCTCGTTCATCATCTTCTCCGTCTATTGTTTCGTACTGTGGTCTGACAGATTGTGATTGCTGTACTTTGCGATTTGCTGAAGCTCGCGGTATGTCGTAGTCATTCATCACCGCTTTTGATGATGATGGTTGAGAAATCAGAGAGTTTGCTTTAAATTAAAAATTTTAGTTCAGAGTAATCAAAAAAATCTAAGATATTTACCATTTGAAAGTAATTTAAAATTTTTTTCGATATTTTTCGATGTGCGTTGTTGATCAAAATCATCGATAGTATGATAAAAATTACTATTTTTGTGGCTAAGTTTATCTTCATCCATTTCAACATAAAGATTATTATTAGGAACTTCATACTCATTATTTAGAATAGATTTTTCTGGCTCAAAACCATTCAACTGAAGCTTTGATTTTATAACGTTGGTATTTTTAACGAAATTAGCATTGAAATTATTCAATAACTTTGTATTGTTTGTTGGTGCCGAAGAATAAACAGGATTGTCAAAATGTCGTGGTTCGGTGTTTTGGTTGGCGGAATAAGTTGAGTATTCGACATAAAGCAAATCTTTGAGTTTTTTAAACTTTTGTCGATAATAAAAAGCTGCCCCAAACATAATTGAACACAAAATCAAAATGAAAAAAATCATGAAAAACCAAGACATGCTTGATGAACTACTGTTCTGATCAATTTGATAGCTGGCTATGGCATCAGAAATGTCGCATCGCTGGCCAGTAAAACCGTTTTGACAACTACAGCCATTAATTGGATCACAGAGAAAGTTTCCTGACGGGCAATCGCAAGATTTTAAACAATTATCACCGTAAAATCCATCCGGACCTTAATAACAATAAAGAAAACTAAGTGTTGACAACAAAATAATATTGAAAAAAATATCAAAATCTCTGAACAAAAAGTTCCCATGAACCCTGGAGGACAGAAACAGTTACCATCTGTGGCACGGCATGTTCCACCATTTTGACATTTGCACCGTTGTTTACATTCTAACCCATAAGTTCCTTCATCGCATGTCTCTTGACAAGTGTTACCTTTCCAACCAGGATAACAGATACATTTTCCATTCTCGTGATCGCATTGACCACCAATCACAGAGCATTGACATTTATGTTTACATTCATGACCATAAGTTCCTTCCTCACAGATTTGTTCGCAGAAAAAGCCAGTATATCCTGGAAGACAGTAACAAGAGCCATCGATTGAATTGCATGTTTGATTGGAATGCATGCACAATGAACAATTTTGAATGCATTTTTTTCCAAAGCTTTTATAGCACTATAAAGCCAAAATTAATCAAACTCACAAAAAATTGTTAATTCAAACCTTTTTTTGGCATTTTGTACCATAAAAACCAAGAGAGCAAAAACAATTGTTTTCTTCGCAAGACATTTGATTACAATCGCACTTCTGATCACATGATTGCCCAAAATCTCCCATTAGGACATGTTTTTTTTATATTCACAGCTAGGACCATGCCATCCGGCTTTGCAAATACATTCTCCTATTTCCAAAATTTATGATAAATCAAATTTTTCTCTATAGATTATATTAAATAAATTTCAAAAAAAAACTTACCTGTGATAAAATTACATGTTTTAGAATTTTCTTCGACGCAATCGCATGAATAATTACAATTCAAGCCAAACTTATTTGAAGGACATTTTTGGCTTTTTTAAAATAAAAAAGAATCGTAAAAAAAATCATGACTATAACTTGTTGTACCTGCAATCAGTTCCAGTGTAGCCAGGTAAGCAAGTACAAGTACCTTTAAATAAATATATTATTGATATTACATCGATAAAATGCAAGACAAATTTGAAAACTTTTTGAATAAAGCTTACCGTTGATTGGATTGCATGCGCCACCGTTCTGGCATTTGCAAATCATGAGAGCATTTTTCACCAAATTTACGCAATGGACATGGCCGATTACATTTCAAACCAGAAAAACCAACAGGACAATCACACTGAGCGCAAAACAAAATTTCAAAACTTGAAACAGCATAATCAAAATATGAACCTGTCCACTTTCTGGATTGCATGGAACATTGCCGAAGCATATGCATTTGTGCGCAACCTATTCCATATGTTCCGGCGAAACAAGGTTTTTCGCAACGTTGGCCAGTCCAGCCAGCATTGCAAATACAATCGCCCGTAATATGATGACAAAAACCATAGTTTTGGCAAGAACATGGCTGTTTACAATCTTGTCCATAATACGGTGATGAACATTGTTTGTAGCACATGTCTTTGAAACCCTGAAAAATTTCCAATTTTGATAAAAACTAAAAAAATATAAAACATACTGGTTTGCATTTGCAGCTTCCATCCCAAGAATGACAACTCAAAGTATTGTTACTGTGACAAAGACATTTTTTGTCACATTTTTCACCATATCTTCCTTCAGGGCAATCACGAATTTGACATTTAGAACCACTATAACCCTTTTGACATTGACAAATTCCTGTGGTTCGATCACAGCTAGCATCATTTGCACAATCACAAGTGAGTTGGCAATTGACTCCATATTTGTTTCTTGGACATTCATTTTCACATTTTGGTCCGGTGTAACCAGGAAAACTGAATGATTGAAAAAAATTGATTGATAAAAATAATATTTCAAAGAAACAAACCATTGACATTCACCAGTGACCGAATGGCAAATACCATTATTGAAGCAATCGCATTCATTTGAGCAATTTTCACCCCATTTACCTAATTGCGAGCATGGAGTGTTACAAATAGCACCAGTCCAACCTGGTTGACAAACGCAATCTCCAGTAACATGATCGCACGTTCCATTGTTTTGGCAACGACATAAGGAAGAACAATCTAAACCATGTTTTCCTTCAGGACATTTTTTTTCACAAAGTGAACCACTGAAACCGGGAAAACATTTGCAAGCACCACTTAAAATAAAATAATTTAAAATTTGTTAAAATATTTTTAAAATTGTGTTTACTTGATGTGATTACACTCTCCTTGTTCGCATTGACATAATTGAAGACAATCGTGGCCAAAATTACCTGCTGGACAAACTTGGTTGCATTGATCACCAGTCCAACCCTATAAAATTTTATTTTTTGACATGAATAATAAAATTGTTGAATACCTGATTACACCTGCAATGACCATTAACCGGATCGCATTTTCCGTTTTCACAAACACATTCATTCTCGCAATTTGCTCCAAATAAATGCATTGGACAAGCTAAATTTTAAAAAAAAATGGTAATTCAAAGGTTAAGCATCATTCTTTTCAAAAAATTCCAAAAATGGTAGTTTGTAGGATAACTCACATTTATTACAAGTCAAGCCTCCCCATCTAGAACCATTAAAATTAAAGAGTTTCGTTTTAAAATAAATCGAACAACTTACCCAGAAACGCATTCACAGACATTGGGCTTGATACAAGTTCCATGCATGCATTGATTTTCACAGACGGCTGATTAATATGTTATTGTTATGATAAATTGAAAAATATCAATATTTTTATTTTTACATAAAATGTTCAATTAACATACGATGACATTTTCCACTACTTTCGGCGTATCCTTTACAACATGATTTCACGATTCGCGTTTCATTTCGAACTTTTTTAACAATCTCCGTTCGATAAGCCACTCTAATAGGAAGAAACAAAAATAATGAAAATCTATTTTTACAAAAACATTTTTCTTGGTATGTTGCGTCAAGAAACACAACAGAACGGAAATTCAAATGTGTAATATTTAAAACTGAATCAATCAAACATTCGAAAATAGCAAATAACAAAAACTAAATAATTCTACAATTGTATTTTTATCTATGAGGCAATAGCTTGTTATTGTTATTTTTTATACAGTAATAACATAATTCAATATATCATATAATCCTATTAAGTCAGTATTTTATCGATTTATGTAGAGGTTAAAGGACCTTAATTTTTTTTTTAATGCAATAAATCATCTATTCCTTCAAATCCTACAAAATTAAATAACTTACTTTATTTTAGGACATCTTGGCGGAAATTGGAGACACCACCCCAGAGTACGAATTTCATATGGTTTCAAAATTTCTGTTTCATACTCGACTGGAATGCTATTCATTTAAGTTTTAAAAAAATTATGATGAAAAAATGGAATGAAAAAATTTTAAACATGCCTTTGATTTTGTGTACAAATGTTAGGGCCATCTAAAGATTGGCTAGAACTACTAAAATAAAGCAAAACAAAAACGATGATCCATATTGATTTATCATTTTTACGAAGAGCGAATGCTTTGTGGTTTAAAAATAGTGGAACAAAAACTGAAAAAATATTTGCCATTTTGATGATAAAAATGATGGATGACTAATTCAAAATTCGGGTTCAAACTTGTAAATAAAACGAACTTAGTTTAACAAAAACAAAACTAAATGCATCATTTTTGACTGACAAGCTTTCAATGAAAATAGAAAACAAAATTTTTCTTCTAAGATGATTTGGAAAACTTTTAAGGATAGTACTAAAGTTGTGGTTTAATCAATGTGATAATTAAAATTTGATAAGTTCAAAATAAATGACAAATAGATATCAGTTTAATGAAAAAACGGAATGGATTCGGTTGTCCTATGATGAAATGACGAGCTTCCAATTCATGTAACATTATTATTATTCGAAATCCAAAAACATGAAATAGTTTTTTGTTGTTTTTTTTTTAGTCAGTGGCCACCACCACTAAATTTAAACACCAAATGAATTGACCTATCAACACTCTCAGTGAGCGGATTTTGTATTAAAAAAAAGCACCTGATTGCGCATGCGGGCATATTTTTGTGAAATAAAAATTTGTACGATTTGTTTACACCACATTGATTGGCCATTTAAATTTTTTTTTTTACAGTTTGTTTTATGTTATTGTCCTTTGACACCAGCTTGGATTATTCACGGCAGCTGATGTAGTGTTGTTTTTTTTTCAATTTTACCTTGGATAGTTATTTATTTTTTTTAGTATTCAAAAGAGGATTTTTCTATTCTGACCTGTATTATTGGATATGCATAGCTATGAGAAAGGATTCACCCATTCTTACTATCATTTATTGGTAAAAATATATTTCAGCCTGAAATCGAATATTTTTTGATAACTAGAAAAAAATTTGAAAAACATAACGTGTATCTAATAAGTTGGTTTAGATAAATAACAAACAACCATTGTAATGAGCAGTGAATTTTTTGATTCAGCTTAAAATGGCTTTTATTACGAACATGAAAAAATAAAAAACAAAAGTATTATACTAATAAAAATAGTGAACAAAAATATGAAATAGTTCTATAATAGTATTTAAAGCAAAAAATTAATCGAATCATTTTCGATCAATGTCAAAAGAATTAGTGTTGGTTGTTTTTTTTTAATGTACAGTTGTAATATTTTACAAGCAAGAAAATCACACATTTTCGTTCCAGAACCTCGAAAATGAAAAACTCACAGCTTACAAACACAGAAGATACTTATCATTTTAAATACAGCAGATTGACAATTAAGAATTCGCTTATCCTCGCAAACAGACAAAAAATAAGTAGAAGAACAAAAAAGTTTATCATCCTGAAAAGTCAAAAAAAGTTTTCTATGGAGGGTGTTTGATTTTTTTTTTTCCCCAAACAAAAATCAAATTTTGATGATTGGGATGCTTTGTTATTGTTTTTGATGATCAGTGAATAATGAAGAAAGGATAATATTAATCTATTAAAAATTGATTTATAATTGAAATGAATTTGAAATGTACTTCTGCAAATAACTGCAAGTGATTTTTAAGGAAGAAAATTCTTTTGGTTTGAAGAAATGGAGATGAACAAATATTTTATAGAAACACTTCTCTTGGTTTTGAATGATTTTTCTAAAATTTTCAATTGTATTTTTATTGAGTGTTTGTTTTCTTATCACCATTTATTTCATCATGTTTCATCTCTTCATTTTCATATTTTCAATCTGTTTGATAAGTGGACAGCAATGCTGCATCGACCGGTTCCATACATGATGGGCAAGTGAATGAACGCATCAACCAATCATCGATGCATTTGGTGTGGTAAATATGCATGCATGGCAAAAAACGAATAGGATCATCAATGATGAACTCGATCATACATATCACACATCTTTTTTCAAAAAATAACAAATCAAAAAAAAGTTTGAAACATTATTAAAATAAATACTCTCGATTTTTTTTGCATCCATCATATTGTCCGTTGGGAGGTGTTGAATCAAGCCTATTCGTTGTGCAATTTTAACTTGCTCCTCTTCAGTAAGTTGGTTAGCTTGCCTAACAACATTTGGTGATGGATAATAGAGCGTAGGATTATTATCCTTAAGAATAAAAAAAATTCAATAAAAATTTTTTGTTTAAATTAAGAAAAATACTTGAGATGAATTTCTTGGACCTAAAATAAATGATGCCACTGTTTGCGCCGCAATCTGATCAGAAGATTCGAGACGAGCTGTAGGAGCACTATCGCGTAGCAATGAAATGTCATCGTGTGAGCTAACTGTCTTAAGACAATTACCCATCTCGATTTTTTTTGTATGTCAAGTGATAATGTTTGTGGATTATTAAAAAAACTACAATAAGAAAATGTATCTCCGAAAAACATTCACAAAATATAATATGCTTAGTATTTTTTTAGCCAACTCTGACAAAACTTCACAAAACATTAAATACACTTTTAAAAATTCAATTCTTTCAATTAAAACAATTTCAAATAATCAAAATTAATTCATTTAAAAATCGAATAAATCGAATTTTAAAAAAACTGAGGAAAAACTTAAATCCAAACAATGGAAAAATTGTTTGATTCAATTTGAAAGAAAAAACAAAAACATTGAGTATTATTTTTTCTTTGACCAATTATGTGGTTGTTAGACTTTTATGAGCGACGAATCCAAAAAATAAAAACAAATCTAACAGCCCACGATCGGGCAAGTTTTGTTGAAGCCGAAAAAATTCCTTGATAACCGGTAAAAAAACGGTTTAATCTTTGAAAATATAAATACAAATGACAATAGATCGTCTGATCTATTTAAGTGTGTGCGTTGTTTTGTTGTTGTAATAAACGACGAAAGCAACGTGAGTAACAATACAATGAAAAATCATAATTTTCAACTACGAAATGACAACAAAACCACTCTTAACATTCGATACAGTCAAAGAGAGAAGCAGCACACAGCTGGGATAAGAAAAAAAAAGCTCAGCTGCTTTAGCGCAGTCTCATGAAACTTTTGATGTAACAAAAACGTCGTCGTTTTTTTTCTTCAAAATTATTTGAGTCATTTTTTTAAAAATTGTAGTTTTCATATTTATTTATTTTCTCAATCATATTTCAGAATGGATTCTGAAAAATTTCTGCAACAACATTCTTCATTAACTCTATCGAATCGAGAAATTCGTATCATTTTACTACATGAATATAAACTTGGAACAAACGCTTCTGTTGCTACCAGGAATTTAAATATGATATGGGGACCAGATTTAGTGACAGAAAGATCAACACAGCGTTGGTATAAAAAATTCCGTTCTGGTGATATGAGTTTGCAAGATCAACCAGGACGTGGTCGAAGGTCAGATCTTGATAACGATCTGCTATTAGAGCTAGTCGAAAGGAATCCACAAAAATCTGTTCGGCAGCTAGCTGATGAGCTTGATGTCGCCCATACCACAGTTGCAAGGCATTTAAAAAAAATTGGAATTGTTAAGAAGTCTGATCAATGGGTCAAAAATAGAATCAATAATAATAACGTTAATAATAATAAAAGCTCAAAAATGATTTTGATTTTTTTTTGAATGAGTTTTTGTCTCTAAAACTCTGTGGTTATTCAAATTGAACTGTTAATTTTTACAAAAAAAATATATGGTTCTTTTCAATTTTGATTCAGAAACAAAAGTTTATTTAACAAAATTATTTACAAATATCAACACAAAATAGATCAGTTATGCAAACTGTCTATAAAAAAAAAAATTGGTGCCAAATTAAAACTTGTAGAATTTGAAAATATACAAAAAATTATCTAGTAGGATTTTTCAATTTTTATCACATTAAGAAGAATGACTAAACAAAATCAGTTTTTCAAGATAATTACATTTGTTGTTTGTAGAAGTGAAATCATCTAAAATGGGTTGATTGTCCTTCATCAAACGGCAGATGTTTGTGATTATTCAGGAAACTTTTTTTCAAAATAATTTCAAGTTTGTTCTAGACAACCATTTCAAGTTTTCGATATTTTTTACGCATCGAACTCACTGCATCTTTGTACAACAAAGGCTCAAACCGTATTTTAGATTTTACCAACGGTATATAACCAAAAAGAGATATGAGTTTTTGAAAACAAGATTTTCTATCAATCCAAGCCATCCAAGAGTTGAATAGTGTCTCACCATTTGTCGTTTTCTTGCGTTGTGTAACTTTTACAGGGCTTTCTCTCGTAATGTGGCTAATAAGAAAGTCTGAAATGAAAATAATCATCAACGCTTAATAGAAAAAACAGAAATTATAAAAAAATTACTGAAAGCTAAGCCGGCACATTCTTCATCCAAGCTAAGAGTTTGATTTATTTGTGAATTAGATGAGACGTGTTCGTGGTAAAGATAATTGTAATATCTAAAAAAAATTTGAAAGCTTCTGCTTCAAAATTTAAAAAAAATACTTGTGATAAATGGCAGCATCAAACAAAATAATGGAATATTGATTAGTCCATTTAGAAGTGTATGTCCATTGATTCTTGGCGCTGTCAAAATAATGATCGCGAGAGCTGAAGCCGATTAAACGCTCTGAAAATGATTCCCATACTAAATAAGCAAAGTCAATCTAGATTTTGAATAAAATTAATTTTCAGCAGTAAAAAAAATCTAACTTCTTCAGTGATCAGATTACTCTCGGGATCAAACTGAAAAATAGCTTCTGTTTTAACTAAACTATGATTGTAACAACAACTGAATTTGTTTTGTTGATTGTCATCTAGAATTTCTATTGAGATCAGCGATTGATAAATACTAGCCAAATAAGTTAGTTGTGAAAAAACTGGAGTTCGAATAGTCCACAGTATCAAAATTCGACGAACGTATTTAGATGAAAAAAGACTTGCTTTTAAAAATTTGTTCAACTGATAATACGAGATCATTCGGGATACTGTAATAATGGCAGTGAAACCTCGTTCATTCATTGATTCATACAAAGGAAATTTTTCCAATAAATCACTATAACGATAATCAATCCAATAAGGGCTAAGAGGAGATTGATTGGCAACGTTCCACAAAAACGATTGTCGTGACCAATGAATGTTAATTCTATCTTCAAGAATTGACATCGTTGTCATCAAAATTCGACCAATAGACGCAAAATATGTATTATATAAATAAATTCCCCTAGATTGAAAATAAAAAAAAATGCCAAAAAAAAGAAAGCTTACTGAGCACGCATAGATTCAATCTCGAACCTAGAAATGCTACGAATTTGATCTGGAATTTGAAAAACAAATCGTTCATCCGCTATGACAGCAGCTGACCGCCAATCAATGACTTCACTAAATGGAAGAACCCATGAGTTACCTGAGAAAAAATTCTTAATGTAAAATATCAAAAGAATCCACCAACTTAAAACTACTGGAATGCATCCAAAGTTCAACGCTTCAAGAAACCGATAAGATCCTAATCGACGACCTCTTGGTACCAAGCAAAAAGTAGAATTTTTCATCAACGCTCGATAGTCGTGCCTGAAAAAATATTAATTAAAAAAGTTTCGAATTTCTCGAACTGACTTTTCATATTCTAGATTCTCTAGTTCACATCTTTCATCGATATACTCTTTCCATTTTTTTCCATGTTTGCAAGTCGTATAAACAAGAATATCTCGATTGTTGTGCAAATGGTATAATGAATTACGAGTAGCCCCTCCGATGCCGTATGTATACCGTTTACCTTTGAAAACAATTAAATACTTCTTGGATTTAACTTTTGTTTCTTCGACAATTTCAACACGATTTCGTTGACCAAAATTATTAATTTTTAGCATATCACGAGAAATATGTTGCGGGCCACGTTCGGGATGATCTTCCAAGAATAATGGAAATGAAATGTCAAACCCGGAACGATAGTTTTCGTATGACATAGAAGCTTTAATCAAAATAGCTAAAAACAAAATTATAATATTATGGAAATAAAATTTAGAAATTCTTACAATATTCCGGATATTCAATTCCACCAAAATCAAGTTCTAAAAAAATTTTCGAATATAATCTAAAACTAAAAAAATTTTGTGATACCATTATAATCAGGCCATGATCCAGAGAAAAGATTAAACATTAAATGGTTTTGACCATTATTTAACAAAACTGTATTTGGTTTATATTTCTGAAAAAAAAACAAAAATAAATAATAAAATTAATTTTTAATTCAAACCTGAAAATTAGGTGAACGACGGTCTCGATCTAAAGTATCAAAATCCGAGATAAAAAGACAAGCTAAAATAAAAAGTTTAAATATTTTTCAAATGAGCACAATCTCAAATAGAAGACCTTTTGTAGGATCTGTTTCATAAAACTTTGATTGTTTAATAAAATTTATGATTTTCCTGAACAATGGGCTGACAGTTTTTTCATCAAACGGATAGATATATATCTTTATACCTCCAACAAAATTTCGACATCGATGGAAATCAAAACAATTACTCATTTGGCAATGTCGGGCTGATCGATTCAACTTTTTTGATCTTTTTAAACCAGAAGATTTATTTGCTTCCATTAAAGCCTTTGCGTTAAATTTGTCAACTTGATAATAACTTTGCGATTTCTGAGCCAATGCTTTGAAGTCAAATTGATTTTGTTGTTTGGTTTCGAAAAACCAAAACGAACAATAATCATCATGCTGATCATAATTTGATTTGATGGCACAATAAATCATAAAAAAAATCACCAAACTAATCAGCAAAAATAAATAACGTTTGATGGCTTTCATTGAAAAATCGGTTTGTGATTTTATTGATGGAAACGACTAGCTGCTTTTTGGCCATAGATTTTATATTTTCAACAATATCAAGAGTTGATCATTTTTTCAAGGATAGTAAATTCCCGCTTGAGTACTAAATAAGAGAAAAAACTTATACTGTCATTATAATTTTTAGTGTGATAAATTACCATTCCAAAGACTATTAGAATGTCGACATTTTTGTTTATTTTGGACCAAATCGGAATTAAATAGCCATTGTATTTGGTTTTAGTTGTTATTTCAACAGAACTCAGTGCACAGTGAGCGTGTGTGTTTTATTTTTTTTTGTAGTCTTTAGCATGCATGATGTTTTCAGATTGACTAGAATGCCATCTCTATTTGTTTAACTCGTGCTATATGTCCAAAATGCCAAAACGCGCCACAAGAATAAAAATATTTTGAAAAAAATAATAAATTTTGTTTTGTTTTATCAGAGAGTTTACTAGTTTTTTTCAATTAGAGTCTTTTAATGAATTTCTTAAATGAAGAACAACGATTATAATAATAGAAAGCTCATAACAAAATATGAATAGATGTTGGTGATAAAATAAATCAAACAATAAATTCTTCGGTGGCTTTGTTCTTTTTGACCAAAAGTTCTTGATTAATATCATCACTTGGATTAATAGGTTGTGATAGTCAACTGCAACGCCACAAAACCGGCGGTATTTCTTGAATTTTACGAATTCTATTTCTTGCCCATAAAAACCAGAACAAACCAACGATAGTTAAAATTAAAGTTTCAACGTAAAACCCATCAAACCATGGTTGACATTTGCCTCCTTTTAAAATGCATTGATCTTCTGGAGATTTAATACGGCAAGGAGTATCATCCAAAGAACAAGAAGCAAAAGTTAATCTGTCGAGACACCATAAAGAAAGAGTCGCAGGCCAGTTTCCTCCCAAATTCATGATAGTATTAAATAGTGTCATATAAGTACCACCAATTTTTGGATCACTAATTTTAGCATTGAATGACATTGTAGCCACGTACATGCAATACACGGTGACTTGATGAAAAGAGTAGAAAATAATTAAAACAATATAATAATAGCTAGGAAGAGTCTTCAAAGAGGACTTTAAATCAAAAGTCCACCAAAGTAAAAAAGAATACAAAGGTCCAAAAAGAAGTCTATTATAAATTGAAAGTGTGTTAAAATCAGCAAATAAAAAATCGAATCTTTACCGATAGGGATAGGCTTTAATGAAAACTTCTAATGGTTTAGGGCCATTAGTTCGCTTGCTTATAAGCCATGGCAAAATGATTTGTAATGGCAATAAAGGAATCGCCAATAATGCAATGTGTTCCATTGGTAAACCGGCTTCTTTGAGTTTTAAACCAAGAGCTGAATCGGTTACGGCGAATCCGATTTTACAGTTAATAATATCAAAACAAACTTTTTGACAGAAGAAAGCTTTAAAATTTTCATCAATTTACAATAAGTTTCTTGAATTGACATCGATTCCTTTTGGTGATCTTTCTGGATTTCATCTTCATCTTTTTCACTTTTGAAAACCCAAACTAAAGTAGTGGCTACTCCAAAAATAATTCCCCAAAAAAAAAAAAAGCCTTGCAAACTGATATATCCATAAGGCTCTGGTTTTGTACGAAATGTGTTCGCGAACTCTGGTGATTCTAGAATAAGGAAAACAATGTAACCGAGAAAATAACCAGCTGTTTGGCCAACAATATTACAAGTCGATGCGTAACCTACGTTCACAGGTTTTAACATAGTCAAAGCCCAACCATCAACAACAATGTCTTGAGTTGCTGCTAAAAAATTCAAGAACAAAAAAACGATTGTCAGAAAATAAATATTGAGACCCAAAGAAGAATCAATGAGAGATTCGAGGTGATATGAGATAACAACCATTGTTACACCAATCATATATTGCACAGGAATGAGCCAAGATTTTCGTTTACCAAATCGCTTCAAATAAACAGTATCTACTATTGGGGCCCAAACCAACTTCAAACTAAAAGGCCATATAGCGAAGCTAAAAATAGCTTGCTGAGCATATGAGACACCACGATTAGTCAATAAATATGGAATAGCAGCGATCAGTCCTAACGGAATGCCTTGTAGTAAGTATAGTAGTATGAGAACAGAAATATTGCTATAATCTTCTCGAAGATTGTTAGTTGACGCCGGATTCGACGATAAAGATTTTGATGACAACCTTTCTGAGCTGTCATCAATAACTTTGAGCAATTCATTGGATTTTCCATTACGTTTTCGTTTATTCTTTCCACTAGTTTGTTGACTCATTAATTAATTGATTATAAAATTCAATTACAAAAAAACAAATTAATGAATTAGTCGCTTTGTAAGGAATCTTTTAATATTTATTTCTAAAAATTACCGTTTGTACACGCGTAACCAACTAGAATTGAAATTGTGATTTAGAATAATTTACACAATGTAAGTATTATACAATATTCGACAATATTATACTAAGCCGATATGCAATATGTCAACAACTTTGAAACAGTGGTCGACTTGTTTTGTGTTCATTTAACTGTAAAAGAAATATATATAATTTATTTTAATTTTATGTTATATTTTTTTCATAGTAATTGTTTTTTTTTTGCTGTATTATGTTTGCAATTAGACAAAATTCGATCGATTTATTAAATACTTCATCGCTCGAGACTACTCAAACATTGAACAAACACAAATGTTCGTTTATCGATTGCCAATACGGTCCGATCGGGAAAAAGTATTTCAAAAAAAAGGAATTTCTCAAACACGTAAGTACTGCCAAATTTGAAAAAACACCTCAAGTATCAGTCATAATTTTTTTAATTCAATTTAGCATATTAAAAATGTTCATGAAGAAAAAATATACTCATGTTTTAAGTGTCAAAAAAGATTCGGACTTGAATGGCAGCTTCGTTATCATTCCAAATTTTGTGGCCAAAAGTTGCAATGTGTTACTTGTCAAAAAGAGTACAATAAACCCGGTTCTTTATTGATGCATTGCAAACGTCAAGGACATTATCAATCATCAATTAATCAATTCGATACAAGCAATAAAATTAAAAAGGAAGAAAATTCACAACATTCAGTCACTAATTTTATATTTATTCCAATGAATATTTCTCATTCCAATATTCTTGCTATGAACAATCATGATACCAAAAACGAATGTGATAATGATCTAGTCGAAAATCGAAAATTTCCACAAAGTTCAAATTCTATTGATACTTCTAAAAGCTTGAGCTTCAAGCCAAAGTTGATTTTGCCGAAAAGTGTTATATCTAGTGATTCGGAGCTTCAACAATCTGAAAAAATCGTAAAAGCTTTGACTACCATCAGTACTTCAGCATCTAAGCTAAAGCGAAGCACTGATTGTCAAACAGCTCGTAAAAGAAATCGGCGTGTATGCCAGTCGACTGAATCTAGAAGCATTCAAACTCAAACTACAGTTAGTTCTTTTAAATTTGAACATTCACCTAAAGATATGAAAATCAATTCAGTTCAAAATATTATAGCTGATAATAATATTCAAATGAAACCAACGTGTTCATCCTTCACACAAACGGCATGGCTATATGATTTTGAAAATTCACTCTCAAAAGATCCTTTTTTGTCTTCAAAATTTGGTGAAGAGTCTAATTATGACTTAGAACCGACTCGAGATCAAGTTATTGTTAACTATGAAGAACTTCAATCATCGACAACTGTTTGCAATGCAAATAACAGCTATAACACTATTGAAACTCAAACTAATTTCTCTTTTCCGGCAGAGCAAAATGATCATTTATCTTCGATTTATGAGAATCAAGATGATCAGCCTGCTAGTAGTAATTTTAATTTCACTGATTTTTCCGAATTCATAGACATCGAAACCCAAACAATTTGGAATTCTGATCGAACAACCCAAACAGATACTAAAGATCGTTTTGACAATTCATGGTCGTTGTGGTCTTGACCGATTGGTTAATAACCGAAAAAAAAACAAAAGGGCATGGAAACATATTTTTAAAAGATTCAATTTCTTTTTTTGATATTTTTTTGTTTTTGTTTCTCTTCAATGTTTTCTAGTTAGATAATTTATTAGGTAAACAAAGGGTGAAACCTTACACTTTGTATTTTTTCTTAAAGTTACCTTATGTTTCTATTGTTCACTCATGGAACTACATTCAAAAAAAAAATCAATTTAGAATAGATAACATGATGCTTTCGAATACTTTTGTTAAATGATATGATTTTATTCAAAAGAAGTTCAACAAATACTCGTTTTTTCTCAACTCGTCCCTTTGCTGCCAACTCCCATTATTTGTACAAATGACATTAATTTACAAATTATTATTTAACCTTTCTTCTTTTTTTTTGTCTTTCTAAGTATGATGTCATTTATTCAATGAAATAATTTTTGGATAATGATATCAAAACAATGTAGAAAAATTGTATTTACAAATTTTTAAAGAAAAAAAATTAGACTAAATAAAGCCTAAACAATTGATATATATATGTTGAATCACAGTAAATCTTGAAGAATCATGCATGTTTTTTTTTCACAAATGCAATAAAATCGAAATGAGGTCCAATTGAAACATTGGTAAGAATGACTTGAAAATGATAATAAATCATGCACGTGTGTGTGGCATGAAATGGGCTTTGTTCTGTTTTTCTTCAAAAGCTTATTAATGAGTTGAAAATTTTGAATCAATTTTTAAAGAATTTGAAATCACAGTTTGAAGATTTGTAATAATTGAATTGTTTGCTATGAAAACATATTAATATATTTTCAACACTTTTTCATAATTAATAATCATCATTAATATTCATCTTCAAAGAATGCTTTTGACAGCTTCGTCGAGAATCGTATCATTAACCATGGTCGAAGGATAAGAGCTAATCATGCTTGATGTTCTTATATGGTGATTTGATAACATCGATTGGTGGTGTTGATGGTTCATTTGAAAGGTAGAATACGATTGATTTATTGAACCGTTATTTTGGTCCATTGAATTAAATGATGATGGCTGATGATTCAATAAATTGTTGACATTTGGATTCTTAGAAATCCCGGTTGGAGAAGGCAACATGATACTTCTAATCGCACAATTCATTTGAATGTCGGCAAAACTTTGAGATTGATGCAGGTTAGTCTCATCATTATTACTAGATGTAAAATTGGAGTTTGTTTGTGGTTCTTGGTTGAAATTATTATTTGAAACTTCATCTATAAAATCAGAAAAATCTATATTATCGTGAGATTGTTCTTGGCCAAGAATCGACTGAACTGCGACAGCAGCTTCGGTTTGGTTAACTCCACCAAATCTTGAACTCCATGATGAATGATGATTATTTTCAATAATATTGTTTGAATGATGAAAGCTGTTTGCTTTGGTCGACCATGAGGATGAAGGCCGATTCGATGATTGAAGGTTGAACTCATTATTCGAACCAGTGATGTTTGAATATAATGCTTCTAAATCATCAGCTACCATGTTGAGAGAGTTATCATTTGAAGAAGATGTTGAATCAATAAAACTATTTTGATTCAAAGGCACCGCTGAAGAAAAATTTGTCAACGAATTGTTTTGATTGCAGTCTTCTCCATTGTCTTCTTCGTCTTCAATCGGTGGCGAATCAAGTTGTTTAATCAATTCATCAACATCGGTAGTTGGGGGGTGATCGTTTGAGGAAGATAATGATATATGATTTAATAAATCAGAATGGTCTTGATCAGGTTCGAGTTTCAATACTTCATCATCAAAATAATTAGACAATTCATTAAACCTGTTGTAATCACTTGAGGTTTGATTCATCCTATTAGTATCATTAGACAGTGAGAAAAAATCGTCTTCTTCCGTATAATGGCTCATAGAAGACTTTCGTTTAAATCCAACATTGGTTTCTTCCATAAACACTTCGTTCTTTGCTTCAATGTCGTTTTCTTGATTTGGAAAAAACCAATTTTCTGGTATAGGTGGTAGATCTAATACTTGAAAAAAGTACAAAATATAAATTTTAAATTTATAAAGAGGAAAAGAGCTTACTTCCACCAGATTGAACAAATTCTTTGTCGGATTTCAGCGAGTTTTTCTCATCAGCCACAAATAACCTATTAAGCATCACATGTTCCGAAGTGGGAGATTTTTTCTAAAATTTAAAAACTTAAAATTCTGAAAATAAAAGATTTCTCTAAATTTACCATGCTCTGTTTCAACAAAAGATGACTGAACTTGTTATAAAGCTCAAATCGTTTCATCAAAAGTAATCTTGAAACACCTTCGTAAAGTTCATCAACTAAATTGAAAAAAAGATTTAATAAAAAAACTTCCAAAATTTTTCTTTGAAACATACATTTTTCAAATTGTTTTTGACTCCATGAAGGATCGTCAAAAACATGAAACCTCAACAAACGTTTACAAGCATCATCTTTAGATTTAAACGGTGTTTTGACATCAGGTCGTAACGCAGCTTTTTGATCGGCACCTAATTGTTGTTTAATTGCTCTTGGTCGTGGTGGTGTTTTGAATGGAAACATGATTTTGGGACTCTGAAATTCGAATTGAATTAAAAACGAAAAAACTTGTTTTGTGAAAAAAACCTTTGGGGTGTTTATTGGAATTTCCGTAATGATAGAACGAACAATAGTTTTAGAGCCGTTTGAATTCAGTTGTTGAGTCGCATTCGGACTCAGCTTCACTGGTGATCCGATAATCATGAACCGTTTTCATTTTTCGATAGACTGGCCGTTGAAGGGTTTGGAGAGAGTAATATTTACCAGTCAGTGAGTTTGAGTTTAAAGTTAACGGCTGAAGCGGTGCCTGTGAGGAATGAAGGGTTTGAACTGATTGTATTTGAGGTTTTTGCTGAACTGAAGGTTTCAGTTCAAGTACTTGTTCCATTTGTTTTGATATCAATATATGAATTTGAGTGATTTGATTTAAATTAGAAGGGAATTTTTTAGAATTGAAATCTTTTAAATGCTTCTGCAAACTCATCAATTCGCAAATCAAGTTTTTTTGAGCCATTGAAGGATTTTTAACATCCCACAAAATTTTCAGTTGCTTTTCCACTTTCAAAGTAATTTCGCTGACATCAGTCTCATTTAATTGAAGAATCGGCATACGGTTTTGATCAACCAAAACTAAACTTGGCATCATATGAATAACTGGTTGTTGCTGTTTAGGTATAGATTGAGTAGCTGGACTCAATGGATTGACAAGTTGACTAGTCGAAGTGAACGTATTATTAGATGATATGTTTGATTCCCACCGTCTGAAAAAACTTGAGAGCCTAGTGGTGTCGGATTCCCATTCGCAATAGAAGATTCACTCAATTTTTCATCTAATAGATTTTGAGTGCTCTCTGTTTTATCATTCAAAACTGTGGGTGATGAGAAGGTTTTAAGTGTTGATGATGTTAATGAAACTGAAGATGGTTGTGTAGATGTTAATGATGATGGAGAACTAGAATGAACATCGATGCTTGGTGTTGTTGAATCAGGTGAAGGTTGTGAAGACCCAATTCCATGGTCTTTTTGTGGTTTGTTGTTCGATTGAGAATGTTGCAACGACTGGTTTTGATTTTGAAATAAAGAATTTGTATTTGGTGAAAGCAAAACTAAAGTACCATCTGGTGCTATTCGAATGTCAGATATTTTTAATTGAGATTGTTGTTGATTATTGGCTTGAGAGTTTGGTTGTGTTAGTAGAAAATTTTCTGTTGTATTTAATCCAATATTACCTCCAGGAACCATTAAAACTGTTTGCTGTTGCGTTGATGGTGATTGATTTATTTGTTGTTGTTGATTTAGTATATTTTGGTCTAAAGTTGTAGTGATCGAAGATGGTACTACCGTTGAAAGATTGGTTTGTTGAATCAAATTGTTTGTTTCTAATAATGAGGTGCTGTTGCTCTTTTTAGTAGGTGAATTTGGTGGACTTAAATCCGGTAGAATACCAGTTTCTTTGAGGAGATCAGCTAAATTGAGACCTTTAGATTGAGTTGATTTTGTTGATGGCTTGCTGTTATTGGTGATTTGTTGTGACTGTTGCTGTTGACCACCTACAATCGCTGGTCCATTTGGACTGATTATTGATGAAAGCATTGTGGACTGCGACTGAATTGTAAGATTGTTTCTAGAAGTTGCGATAGCAGATGTGAGCGAAGATGGTGGTGCATTAATGAACAATGATGGAGCGTTGATCGATGCTTGCGAAATATTGGGTGGTTGTAAAGTTGCTGTAAATTGACCCGAGCTATCTTGATGAGTGAGTATCGTAGGCAGTTGAGTACATTGCGAAGTGGTCATATTTAAAGATGGATGATTGTTCAACGAAATAACTGTATTGCCTATTTGAATAGTTTGTGGTTGAGGTGGTGGTGGCGGAAGAGAGGCTGGTGTTTGTGCCGAATTCAATGAAACCAAAACTGGTCCATTGGGTGTTTGAATCTGCAAGAATTGAGGTTGATTTGGGGTAGGTGGAAGAGAAGCCGAGGCTGCTGTAGTTGCTGCTTGTTGCTGACCAGCAATTAAATGAGGTCTGATAATAAGATTTGACGTTGTCGATCGAATATTAGATCCAGCTAGCATTAAACCATTAGCTGTTTGCGCATTGAGTGGATTCTGGCCCAAAGTCAAAAATGTTTGTGTAGTCTGCTGATTGTGCTGTTGTGATTTTTTGTTATTAATGGCGCTTGAAGAGATTGTCAAATTAAGGTTTCCTTGAGATTCATTTGTAGTAGCAGTGCCCATTGCATTATTCAAAATTAAAGGCTGAGGTTGGGTCGGTGGCCTTATGGCTAACTGAATCGGTTGATTAGGCTGAAGGCTGTTTCCTTGGATCAAAAATGGTTGCCCATTAATATTGTTTAGAAAAAAAGTTCCTTGTGAACCAGTCAAAATTTGTTGAGATGATTGAGGGCCAGCTGAATTGAATAGATACTGAGTTGGTGCCACATTAGTTGTCAAAGTTGGATTAGATTGTTGAATCAATTTGATACTGTTTTTGTTGTTATTTCGAGAATTTGCGGCATTAGTATTTTTTGAAGCCGTTAAATTGGGTTTGGGCAAAATTTGCTTGGTTGAACCTTTAGAATTTTTTCCAGTAGATGTTACTGTGGTTGTAGTTGCAGCAATAGTTGGTGGGATGCTTGAAATTGCTTGAGCACCTTGCGGAATGATCTGCGGTCCCTGTGAAGTTTGTATGATTTGAAGCAACTGATTTGTGCCTGGTTGAATCCCTGAATTAGACGGCCTGGTTGGTGCTAACACAAATTGTTGAAACCATTTGACTGTACTTGTACGCCAGCAGGCATAAGAAATTGTTGTGGTAAAACAGTCATTGCTCTTGGACCAGTAGCCAATATCTGAGAAAATAATGAGGTGTTTGAAGCTCGAATGCTGTTGTTCACATTAGTAACGTTTAAAGCTGAATGATCCATTGAAGCTTTGAACAATGGATTAGTTTGAATGGCACCAATCGAATTAATTGAAAGTGGTATAATTCCTAATGCTTGAGAAGTAGCCGTTGTTTGAAAAGTAGCTGGTTGATGTTTGTTTTGTTCAAAAAATATTCCACTGCCAGACGATAGAGTATTTGTTTGTAAAGTACTTAAAGATATTGGAATTGATTGTCGATTTGGGACAGTTGAATTGACAGATGAAACCATCGATTTTCTAGCTCTAGTTTCAGATTTTGGAGCAACATTTTTTCCAACAATATTGTTGGTGGTGGATGTCGAAGCGATGATGGCCGTCGATGATGATGTAATCGATGCCTCAACGTTGTTACAAATTTTAACATTGTTGTTGCTAGTAAGAATTGTAGTGGCTGCAGAATTGGTGGAACCGTTGTTAGAGTTGGAATTCTCTAAAAATGATTGTAACAAATGAGGATCGTTTATCACATCAAGAAGACATCGGCCTCCATCATCCATCTCAGAATTAATAACTATTAGAGTTTTGATGAAAAGTCGCACATAATAGAAAATTGAACGGTAAAGTTTAATTCAAAGCTAAAATAAACTTATGAGTTTACCTTTGTCATCAGCAGGATCAATGACTGTAATTTTTACCATAAAGCACTAATCGAATATAACGAAACATTTCATTTGATTTATAAGTTTTTAATTGAAGTTTTCGATTCAAAAATAACTAAAATTTGATTTTATTTTAATAAGGAGAAGTTTTCGATACGAATGATAATGATTTTTATATTGTTTCACCTTGATTTTTCAATCAAGTATCATATGTGTTGATGAGATATTTTTTTTTAGTTTAAAAACTTTTTGAACACGATGAAAGAATAATCAAACTTTAAAAAATAAATTTAACAGAAGAAAATTAAAAAAATCCGAAACATGTGAATCGAACCAGCATATAACAAAAACAAAAATCTTTAAAAACAACAAACACACATGTGATAAGATAGAGAACAAGAAACAAAAATAGAGAGAAAGAAAGAGAATTTCTACTTTTCTTTCTCTGACGCTTTCAATTTGTTCAACTTTTTTTCCTCTTGATTATTATCTTCATTACCACTATTTAATTGAATGATGATCCAAATTCTCAAATAGAATCTTAAACGAGAAGAAACAAAACTAACAACAAATGTGAGACAATTAGAAAGCCACATGCACGTACGTTGATATTATTTAGCTAAACAACAATAATAATACGATAACCAGATACGAAAAATAATAATAATAAAAAAATGAATAAAGAGAGATAACGTGCGAAACAATCAATGAATATTGATGGATAGACAAGAAGAAGGATACCTGATCATTGCAGCAGCAGCAGCAGCAACCAAACAAACAAAACGAAACAACGCGAGTGGCATTGAAACTCAATATAAAAAGAAAAAATTTTCTAATGGAAGTTTTGCGAAGGAGGAGAGAATCCATCGATTGTGTCTTGATCCACTACTACTGCTGCTGCGGGGTTTATCACTACAACAATAATGATGACAACCACACAATCACTATCATAAATGCTTCTACTACAATCTAATAATCATATTGATGAATGGTAAATGATGAATGAATGTAATAGAATATGGCACACAAACAAACCCCTAGCAAACACTGATTGATGGGGATGTTTCTTTATCGTTGGCTCTCTCTCTCTCTCTCTCTCTCTTCGTTTTGTTTATTTATTCACTGCTACACATTAAGATAACGATGAAACAAGAAAAAAAACGAAATATAAAACAACAAAATTGAATAAAAAAAAAAAAGCTATCTGAGGTCAGTGGCCAAAAACTGAACAGAAAGCCGAGCAGAGAACAAGGCTGGGGTACATTGTTTTGGTCTTGTTGTTGTTGTTATTCAGGTTGCTGAATTTATGAAAGGAAAAAAAACCCCAAAGGGTATGAAAGGTGAAAACTCATTATTGAAAGCGCACCACCTTAACCTTTTTTCTTCTATCTCTGTTTTTCTTTGAGAAGATTATTTTTCTGTTTTCTATTGTAGGTAAATTTTTGTTTGTTTTTTAAGTTTCATATATATTTTCAAGTATTATTAAGGAATTCACCTAAACACATAACCGCTTCTTTAATATTTTTTTTTAAGATTGAAGCAAGCAAACAATACCGCTTGTTTGAATAATAACAATGAAAATGGCTACCAAAAATGTCTGATGTGTGTGTTGGTGGTGGTAGCACTAATGGTTGTTCAATTCGCATTTTTGTCAAGTATGGGTATACAAAACAACACAATGGTGTATCAAACGTGTGCGGTAATATACGAAATGTTAAAAGTAGGCTCTTTTTATAAAAACAGAGATTCACCACTAAAGTAGTGTTTCACTATTTTCACGTTTCCTATCACCTACGTCGTAATAGATTACAGACAACCAAATTTATTGATTTAATTACCATAACGCCATGTGGTTTTAAATTTAGCGCGCTTTACTCTATCTGTAACTCTTTTTTTTTCAATTGACAAGTTTTATCAAGTGAATCAAAGAAAAGTAAAATAAATTCAATTTAGTTTCAAAATATTCAACCAGCGATTATTTTTTAGGAAAAACAATTTGAAGTAGTAACATGGATAAATTTTTTAAAATAAATTTTAGCCAACTAAAAACTCATTTTAACAAAATAATGGAGAAAGATTTGTTTTTGTAAAATTTTTTCTCTGGTTTTAAACATTATTTCAAGCTTTTAATTGAAAGTTTTTTAGTTTGTTGTCATGGTTATGAAAATTTAAATTTGAGAACGATACATAAATATTTCGTATATTAAACAAAATTTATAATACAAAGATTTTTACATTTCATACAAAGAATACAATCAATTAGTTCTGATGAGAATTTTTATTTTTTTTGTTGCTGATGCTCAAGCCATATATGACAAGCTATTTCACCAAGCAGCAAAGATGATATTGGCTTGAAAATATTCAAAGCTTTAGCTAAATTAGTTTCATAAACATAAATGTCAGATCTGGCAGCCGTTTTGAATTCTGTGATGCAGATAGGACTTTCTTGATGATCTAAGGAAACTATTTTCAAATCATCAAAAAGACTATCATCCAACAAATCTTCATAGTCATCTTGTTTGAGGTTTTGTTTTTTATCAAAACCTACAGTTGTTGAGTTCCGTACAAGATCTTTGGTGACTAATCTCATCATGGCTTTTTGATCTTCATCTGTAAGATTGAATTTATTGGAGAGTTCACAACTACTTTTGTCAAAAACGATTTCGTCATTCAAGTCACAGCTTATTAATTCATCAAATTTTTTGTTTTCTCCAGCAAGATAAAGACTAGATTTGTTTGAATTCTCGTTTTCGATAAAAGAATTTTTAGATGTTTCACAAATAGCAATTAGATCTTCTTCAAAATCATCATTCATAAATTCTGAATCCATTGTTAGAATATTGAAAGGAATCTTGTTGATTGAGGATTCAACGTTGTTATCTGTTTGAGGCTTTTGTTCCAGATTATTAGTAAAACAAAAAGAAATTGTTTTATCAATAGTAATATCACTTAGATCAGTGTCATTAAAAAACGAATAGTTTTTTTTCTCTGTTTTCGATGAAGATTTTGCTGAAAAATTTCGAACACTTTGTGGTGTTTTTGATGAAAAACTAGAAGAAGTTGTAGAAGATTGTGCGGCTTGTACATTGACAGAATCTCGAATATTCGATGTGAAAGATTCACTGCCATCAAAAGCCTGAACTTCTCTAGTTTTGATTGGTTGTTTAAAATTTTGCTTTCGAACAACCGGTTGAAAATTGTCAGTTGGATTTTGCTGTATTATCAATTTTGGATTTTTTGAAGTTTTTTGTTGTTTAAACCTACTTTTAAACATAATTAACTTTTCAGAGAAATTTTAATTCTTTTTTCTTAGGTTGAAATAAAATTGACAACTTGCATGGAAAAAAAACATAAACAACTGCAGCTGACTTTGGTTGGAAAGCAGTTTGTACCATGTTTTATAGCGGCTTATAAAGCTATAGCTATATGGTATACCATTCAGGTACAGTTTTGAGTAGCTATTTGATGAAAAAAATGTTTTCTTTCAACTATAAAATATTCATTGTTAATGAATAAAACTTTTTGAAATTAATTTAATTCAAATAATAAAATAAATTTATAAAATTAAAACAATTCCAGGAATGAAATAAGGAAAAAAACGCTGAGAAGTAGCTTGAAATCTTGTTAATATAAAAAGTTTTTCATGTTTTCTAATATAAAAAAACTCAAAAATATCTGATATAAAAAAAAGTCGATTTGATTCTATTCAATTTTGTTGTTGACAATCTCTGTCAACTTGGGTTGCACTGGTCTACGAACACGTTCACCTTTGCGCCATAAAATGATTTCTTGTTGTTTGAAATAGCGCCGTTCTTCTTCGTCAACTAAAACCAAATTCAAATAGTAGCGAATAGAAAATTTTTTATTTATATCTTTCATGGTTGGTGTTAAATCGTAGCCAGCTAAAAACAGTCGAATTGGTATTGATTCCCCACGAACTGGGGCTCCATCCATTATTTCATACTTTGCGATGTTTTCATTGTCGTTGAAAGTGTTCTGTCCAATTCCTGTAGACTCTTTTTTGATTATAGCTATTTCCATGTGCTTGATTTTAATACGAACCAAAAGAAAATAAATTTTACCAACAATAACATCTTTAAGATGATACCTTAAAATATAAAAAAGATAAATTGATTGATTTTGAACATTAAAATTTACTTAGACTTGTTGTATTCAAACTCTATATGAAGGCAATCCTCGATACCTACTTCCATTTTGATAGGTGAATTAACTTCTGGATAATGTGACAATGTATGAACAATGATCTCCATTTCTTTAGAAATATCACTCAATCTTCTTGCTATAGTGACACGAAGAAAATATCTGAAAATGAACATTGAAAAATTTTGAAATCAATTTCACAAGAATTATAATACCTAAGACGAACATTGGTGCCTGTATAAGATTCGTAAGGCTTTTCAACGTTTGCAAACTCAAATGAATATCCAACGTTTTGAAGAAGTTCACCTGGCTTAGCAAGATCTCTAACCAAGCTAGTAAATTCATGATGATTGCTACGATCTTGATATAATTCAATTTCGCCAATAAACTCAACTTTGATTCCTTGATGCTCTAATTTTTGTCCTGCTTTTTTCAAATTTATATTGATCTAAATAACAAGATGAAATCAAGAAAAAAGAAATATTCATAATTTACCTTTCCTGAGACTGTCTCACCGTCATAGTACAAATAATAACGTTCTTTTTTTCCATCCTCTGATTTTATTTCTGCAGTTTTTCGATTTTCGGCTCCATCTAAGACAATATCGATATCCGCTGATTGACGAAATCCAAGAAAACTCTGCAATTAAAATTTTTTTTCAATGAATTTTAATTTCTTAATCATAATTACCATTTCATTAGAAATTGAATTCTGAATCTATAGGCTCAAGAAGAGGTTTAGTAAAAATGACAAGTGGGTGTCAAATCAACAATCAATGTGCGCTATCAAGCAACTAACTTAAATCAACTTTTTCCACAGTAATATCAATTATAATCCAACTAAATTATTGAAGAAAAATTAATGAATTTTTTTTTGTCCATGTAAACAACATTGACCATTCAAACACAACACAAATGAATCTTCATGACTCAATTATCTATTTCAAGAATCCAAAGAAAAAAAACAAAACAAAAGATTAAAATAAAATTTTATCACAAATTTTTTTTGTTTTGTTTTCAAAAAAAATTACTGTGAAAAATATGGTTGTTCACTGAAATATAGGATGACGACAAGATGATGAAAATGAATTTATTATTATTTCTGAAGTCAAAACACAGGGTAACGCTGTATATGGTGAGTTTCTCTTTTAAGTTTTTTTCGCACACTTCTCACAATTTTTTCTGTCTGTCTGTCTGTTTGATTCTGTTGATGTGTGTGTGTCTGATTGTTGGTGTGCACTGCCCTTATCTATGCCCCTTGTGCTCGTTTTCGGGTCGGTTTTCGGTTATAAAAATAAAATAAAATAAAAAAACCGAAATAGGAAAAATTCTTATCAATTCAATTTGTATATTTGTTTATATTTTGAAAATTTTTTTTGTTTTGTTTTATTTTCAAAACATCATCGAAATTCTTGACTGAGGAAAACTTCATTCAAAATTTATTAATCAGTAGAATATGGAATTTATTTTATTTATTTTTTTTTTTGATCAACTAAATACACTATGATGAATAAATTTGCATTTCATAATGAGCATATCATAATTAGAAGATGCTTTGTTTTGATGATAGCAGTTGAATGACCAATCTCACTTGTTTACATTTGATTGTTTTAAATTTTTGGCGACAATTTAAATTTAATATTAAAAAAAAGACAAATTGTTTTGAATTTTTTTTTTCTCGTCAACTGGAAAGACAATTTTCTGTTCAGAGAACACGAATACTTGGATTAATTTATCATTTCTGATGACCCCAGACTTCATCTACATCTACAACCAAAATGAGAATTTCTCAACAAAATCGTTCGCTTTTCAGCACGGCTAACCAAATTCAAATGACACCAGCCGAGCTATGCGAAGCAGACGACATAGCCACCGCGTTGGTTGTCGATCAATATCTTGGATTCACAACACATAAAATGAATACCAGGTTTGTTACGATTAATAAAGTTTAAAAAAAATTGTTAACAAAACCTTGTTAAAGATTTCGACCACCAAAAGTTGTTAAAGATAGACTAAGAGAGATTATTATGAATTTTAAAGACCATCAAGATTATCAATTGGTTTTGAATGAAATTCTTCAAGGAGAATGGGCGCATTCATTGTAATTAAATGAAATCTTGTAGCTTTTTCTCTGTAATAATCAATGTTTTTTATCTCTCAGATATGTGATAAAAACTGATAGAATGAAACAAATAATACGTCAACATATTTTGAATTTTTTGCGTATGTTTGACAAAGAATCTGGTTACGAAATCAAGCCATGCCATCGATACTCATTAGAAGGAAAGTGTGGAGCGAAATTGTGCGCTACTCAGCATTGGCGAAAAAATGATAAAATTGAACATCTTATTGGATGCATAGGAGAGTTATCACCTAAAGTAAATTGAAATATCATAAAAAGCAAAAATTTTAATGATTTTATTGAAGGAAGAACAAGAACTTTTAAAACCCGGGTTGAACGATTTTTCAGTGATGTATTCATGTCGCAAAAATTGTGCTCAGCTTTGGCTTGGAGCTGGGGCTTACATTAATCACGATTGTCGACCCAATTGTAAGTTTGTATCAACTGGTCGTTCAACAGCTTGTGTGAAAGTATTACGACCAATAGAAGCCGGTGAAGAATTGACTTGTTATTATGGTGATGATTTTTTTGGTGATAATAATTGTTATTGTGAATGCGAAACTTGTCAGCGTCGTAGTAAGGGTCGTTTCGCCACACAAGCTTCTGAAAGTTCTTCAAGATCATTGAATGGACCTCAAACCTATTCATTACGAGAAACTGATAATCGTCTTCGAAGCAAATGCGTCGAAATCAGGTATGTTCAATTTTTTATCTTGGATTTTGGTTTTTTTTTTTGGCATGATGCATGATTTTTTTCAATTATTTTCAGGCTTTTTCTGCACATTATTTTTTATTAACTTATTTTCGAATGTAATTTTTTTTTTTGGAATAAAATTATTTAGATAACATCATTTTTGTTTTTCTTGATAAAATTTGAAATCAAATTTTTAGTTTTATTCAGTTTTTTTGTCTGCCAAGTTTCAAAGGCAATCGAAACCGTTTGATTTCATTTTAAATTTTTCTTCTTGAATAAACAGAAAAACAAATCACCAAATAGAACAAGCATGGCTGAGGATGAACAAGCAAACACTTCGATAGCTGACCAGTTATACGAAAATAGTGATGATAATGAAAGTCAATCAAAACCAACAACTTCATCTCCATCATCTTCAGATGAGCATAGAGCCGGTAATCAAACTGAAATAGTTCCTACCATAAATCGTACCAAAGTATTGACTCGAAAAAGAAAACGGTTGGTTAAAGCAACGACAATAAAAACAAATGAAACTAAGCTGGAACCAGCGAAAAAGTTCAAAAAAAGTTGAAACAAAAAAACCTAAGCTGTTAAAACCTCAAGTTGTACCGAAGCAAAACTTGGCTCTTAGACAATCGCTGAGATGTAAAACAAGACAAGAAACGATCACTACTGCTAAACATGATCAAAGTAACTCAGTAATTAAAGTTGAACTAAAAAAATTGATCACAGTTCAGAACAATTCCACTAGTCCTAAAAATACTAAAACGGAACATGATTCTGCAATAAAACCCAAAAATTCTAGTTCTTATGTGATAAAATCGCCAAAGTTTGTTGAGAATTCTTCCAGTCAATCTTCAAATACAACAAAACTTCGGCGGTCTAGTCGTTTAAATTCGGCAGGTAAGTTTTTAAATTGAAAGTTTTTGTTACTTGATTGATTATTTTTTAAAAATAATTATAAAGTTCTAGACTTTCAGTAATCATGAATTTTAAAAATTTCTTAAAAATTTTTTGTTTAGATATGAATCCACCAAATATTGAATCTAAAGCACTCAGCATCACTAAAACCACAACTGCTACAAACAGCAGTCCTCTTAAGATGACCATTAGAGTCAATAAACAAAACCAAAGTTTTTGTGATATCAACATTAATAAATCGGAGATCAATGTTGGTCAAAAAAACCAGACAAAAACAACAATGTTGATTCATTGCTACCGAAAACGCTTATCTCAAATAAACCGCATTCCGGAACAGTTTATCCATCAACACGAATGCAACGTCGATTGGCTTCATCGTCAACGACAGCTTCCGAAGAATCAATCGTTTCTAATCATCGTGAACAATTAACAGTAGCAAACGGAATCTCGGCTGATGAATTGCTGTGTTCCAAAAATGATACTTTAGTATTGAGTCACATCGAAACAGATAAAAAGTCACAACTAATATCGACTTCAAAAGATTATCTTCATCATCATCATCATCACCACCATCATCATCATCAATTGGAAACTTTGCCATTAAAGCAAACGAATCTCTGACTATTAATAGCAGTTGTTCAAATTCCGCCGAAAGTTTAATGTTTGATTCGATTAATTCATCGTTGTTTTCGCGTAAAAACAAAAAAAAGAAGAAAAAGAAAAAAAAGTATTCGAAACAACAGCGACACATCAATTCTAGTATTTTCAGCAATAATATCGAACAAAAGTTTCGACAAGCCAAAAGTCTTCGATTATTATTGGCAATGATAGTATCAGTATACCATTGGTCAAAAATACCACTCCCAACAATAATGATAGCATCGATACAGAGAATTCATTTTAATTTGAATTCCTCCTCATCCCTCCAATACTTGGTCTTAATTTATTTTATTTTTGAATTACTTGTAAATGAAATTCAAAAAAAGAAAAAATTGATAAAATGTTTAATTTGAGAATATTATTTTGTTGTAATTAAAATTAATTTGGTTTGCTGGCTATCATTTTTTGTAATTTTATTTTCTTTTTCTATTATTATCATCAAATGGTTGATTAAATGTCACTAAAGTATTAAGTACTTTCATACTTTGAATTGAAACGTTTTTTTTCTACCTGTTTTTTTTGTACGACAATACTACGAGCCAACATAAATCATTAAAAAAAAAACAAACCGTAGTTTTATGCGCTAACGCACGTTGCTTGAGAAGAAGCTCTCCATTCTGTTTGTGTTTTTCTTTCTAATTAGTGAGGTGGTTTTTGTTTTTCTTATGTCGAAAAAGGTTTTCTTTTTCTCTTGAAATTGATTGAAATTCTTTGAAAAAATACAAACAAACAATAAACAATTATGTTTCCCTTTAAATTAAATTTTGTTGTTCAAAACATTAAATTATTTGATCATTTAATTTGATAATTCAAATTTTTGTTCTGTTCCATTTTATGTTTGTGCATATGGTTTATTTGCCGAAAGTTGTTCGAAACGAATTAGTATTATGATTTTTCATTTAACAGAATCATTAACAATCACCAAAATGCCAATCAACGATGATCAAGAAGAAATTGACCAAAATAGAGTTGTTTTCAATTCTAAGGGAAATAAAAATGAAGAACTGGCAGGAGAAGAAGTTTTTGTCAATGATTGTCTCAATCTTCAAACAGAGTATCAACATTCCAATAGCTGTGAAATAAATAATAAAATCATAAATAGTTTACATGTTAGTGATGATTTTCCATTGTCAACATGTTCGCAAATGAATGATGACTCGTCACAAAAGTTGACTAAAAACGAAAAATTTGTCGATGATAAAGAACATGAAAAGATTTTATTTGATAGTCAAGATAGTTTCGATGATTTTCAAACTCATTTGTGTTCATCATTCCAAAAGTCAACCGAGCTTGAAATGGCCGACCATTCTAACCAAATAATCTGTGATCAAAACCTGAATGAGGATGAGGATTTTGCTGACTTTACTTCATTCAATGTCTCAAATTCTGTTGAAAACTTTACCAATTTCAGCAATATGAATGAACAGCTTCAAAATCAAATCGGTTCAAAAATTGATCAGCAGAACAGCATAGAATCTGATGATTTTGCTGATTTTGAATCGGCTAATGTGTTCAACACTAATAAAGAGGATTCTATTCAACATAAATCGACCAATTTATCAAAAAAAAATATTGAATTCTCTCAGGAATGTATAAAAAGTTTTATAACAAATGCTTTCCCGACTGATGCATCGTCTTCAAATTTAAATGAACTTGAAAGCAATTATAACGAGAAAATTATCAGAAATTTTTTTGAATTTAAGTTTTCTAAGCATAGCGAGCCATTTTGGATTTCGTTGCAAAAAATCAATTTTAAATCCTCATTCTCATTTGACAAATGGAAAAAATCGGAAACTTTCAACCGTATGCTTAACGCTCTCAAAATTGATCCACGAAATGTGGTAAGTTTATTCGCATTTTAACAATTTTTTATCAGTTATTAAATATTTTTTGTATTCAAAGATTCTTGCCGATCTCTTTCCTTCTTACGTTTCAACTACATATAATCAAGTTTTACAACCAACTAGTTATGATTATAGTAGCAATAAAATTCAAGCAATTTTTCAGATGAGAAACATGAAAATTATTTGAAAGCAAAAGGAAAGATTCGAATAATTCCAATGAATTATATATTAGAAAACAAAATATCTCGATAAATACTCAAACTGAACAATTTCAAACTCCGGTTTTTGACTTGTCTCAAGATTTGGATTTTTTCGAATCAAAATACAATATCAAACGAGACAATTCTTCCAACAGTATCAAAGAGGATTTAATTGATCAATTTGAAGGTAAAAAAACATTTTTCCTTTAAATAATTTATTTTAAAAAACAACTTTTAAGATTTATTGACCATGGAAAATCTCGAAGATTCTGGTGTGATTCAAAAAAGTAATGAGACTCAGGGCAAAAATCATCTGCCCCAACCATTTTCATCTATCAAAAATTTTCAAGAAATTTTGATGGTCAACAACAATTCTAATTTGAAAAATTCTAGTGTTAAGCAATTAGCAAAAAACAATAACGAGCAAGTTTTAAGCGCTGCCGCTCTGAATATTTTAAGTGAGCTACCAAATTTGTCATACATGCGAGCCAAAGTTCTTATGTTTCCTATCAATGAATCACATAATGATGAAATTATGATCAGCGACAAAAATAATAATTGAACTTTATTGTTCATCAACTCTCATCAATCAATATTTTCTGAATCGAAAATTGTGATTTAATAACGATTTTTCTATTGTATCTATGAAGAAATATTCTATCTTTATTTTTATTTATTCAAATTTAGAGAATAACGATAAAAAAATTAGAACTTTGAATTTTAAAGGCAAACACGCGTGACAGATTTTACTTGGCGTGTACGACAACGTCATTTAAGTGCAATTTATTTGTAAAATAAATCTCATTGTTTGAAAAAACATTCAATAGAGCTATCAAATTCTTATGATCAATATTATTGTTGATAATATTGTTGTTGTATTTGTGGTTGAAAAGATTGATAAGGTGTTGATTGTGGAACATTATTAGCCGCATATGTTGGCTGAGGCAAATTGAAATTTGAACTAACAGGCGGTACAAAATTAGGTTGTCCTGAAGACAATTGATTGTTATACATCGTAGTTGGATGATTAGTCAAAGGTGTGGTTGTCATAATCGGTGCAGCAGTTCCAGTAGCCATTGAAGTTGAATATGATTGTTGTTGAACAAAAGCCGAATTTTGAGAAGCAATAGAATTATAATAATTGACCGCAGGCTGTTGCAGACCTTGTTGACTAGGTTGAACTGATGCCAAAGATGATTGTTGAGGCATATAATTTAAGCCTTGAGTTGCACCGTAGTTTTGTGGAACATTTTGTTGTTGAACTGAATTAAAAGATGCTTGAGAAACTGGATTTCCAGCAACTCCAGAATTAAATCCACTATATCCTTGAACAAACTGTCCTGATTGTTGAGAATAATTTCCTTGAAGTGAATTAACCAGATTATGCTGCTGCTGTTGTTGTTGTTGAGGATATCTGTATCGTTTACTCAAAGGAACTGTGCTGGATGCCTTGTTAAGCTGATCCATAGAAAACATTGGCGGGTCATTCCATGATTTGTCGCTTCGAAAATAGGCTAAATAGAAACATAAATTACCGCCAAAACACATGAGAAAACTTACAATTATCCATGACGTTGTAATTAATGAAGAAAATTATGAAATGATGTCACTAATTACACTTGTATTTTTGGGAATGTTTATTTCGAAAAGTTTCCTTAAACATTACGAAAACTTTTTTTTAAAAGCTTCTTTTTTTAAAATTGGTTTGTATTCCCATCTCGTGAGATCGTCTGATTTCATTTTAAAACCCAAATAAACTTGAAAAATTTAAATTTAGGGTAACCAGACAACTGGAGCCATGCACAACTCGGACCATGAACAGCTGTTTTTAATTTTTTTAGTTTTATTATCATTTTTTTAGGTTTATTCTTAGTTTTTTTTAGTTTTATTCTTAATTTTTTAGGTTTATTCTTAATTTTTTAGTTTTATTCTTATTTTTTCAGGTTTATTCTTAATTTTTAGTTTTATTCTTATTTTTTTAGGTTTATTCTTAGTTTTATTTTTAGCTTCATAGTTTTATTCTTGCTGCTTAACAAAAAATTTGAAAGACAAAAAACTCAAAAAATTCTAGGATTAAAAGCTAGTAATGTCATTTCGTAATTTTAAGAATAAAACTGAAAAAATTAAGAATTAACCTAAAAAAATTAAGAATAACTTAAAAAACTAAAATAAAACTAAAAAAATTAAAAACAGCTGTTCATGGCCAATGTCTGTGGCCCAAGTTGTCCGTGAACCGGAAAAAATACCCCAGAATAGAACAAAAAAATTCATTAAAATTATTTTATTGTTTGAAATTTATCAAAATCGAAAATAAATCAATCTAACGAAAATTGAGTTAAAATGATTAAAAAAACTGGCTATAGACAAAGCAGCAGACACAGCAACAAATAGATATCACAAATCCAGTATCAATCGATAAAAACTTTAAAATAAGTTAATTTTTTTAAATACAAAAAATTTGTCAATAAAAGCATTTTATGTTATTTTTTTCTAAATTCGTAGATTTTATAAAAAAAAATAATTCTGTTTTAACAACAAATATTCTGTTTTTGTTTCAAGTACCGTTGATTTATAAAAAATTCAATTTGAATTGTTTTGAAACCGAAATTGAAAAATCTAATTAGAAATGAAAATCCAAAATTATCAGGCATCAAACTCGTTACGATGTTTGTTTCGCCTGATTTGAATGAAAGGCTTGGGCCAAGGTAATGGCCATTCGAAAATTCTTTGAATTTGATTCAAATCTTCAGCTTTGGCTTGAACAACAAAATTGCTGCCCATGTTTGGCTGTTTTACATTTTCAAAATAAGCGAAAATTGGCCACCACCATGCACGATTCAAATAATTACCAGTAGACCTTAGCTAAAAAAATTCAAAAAAAATTTTTTTCAAGTTTTAAATAAATTTCCAAATATTAAAAACTAACATTTGAAGAATTGTAATTACAAAGAGTATGATACATCCAGAAAACACGACTCGTTACAAAATAAGCGATTACTATATCAATGAGATAATGTCCACGTGCTATTAAAATACAAATAACACTCCCAATTGTTATAAGAAAAAGGCTTAGTTTTATCATTTTCCACAATAAAGTTCTTCTTCTTGGAGGCAGAAAATATTCTTGAAATGTTAAATAAACTAAAATTTTTTAAAGAGAGAATTTTAAATTTAAAAAAAAATGTGTAACATATGTACCTAAAACAAGTATCACCGTGTGACCAGAGAAAATGTAATCTCCACAATAAGTATGATGACCATTGATGGAGAGGCCCATTCCAAGACTCATATAGAACACACGAGACAAAATAATTTCAATGTATTGCAACGTGGTTATATTGGCAGAATCGGAAGAATTTTTCATCTAGATAAAACAAATAGAATCTTTAAAAAAAACTTTGAAAATTTTTAAACAAACTTGAGGAGAACAAATATAATTTTTACTGGCCAATGGAACTTGGGTAGAGGCCATGCAAATGGCACGGAAAAAGTATATTATGCCCATAATGATGCATATTCTTCTTAAAATAACTGATCTAAAAACAAAATATATAAAAAATTAAAATTTCAGTGATATCAACAAAATGACGAAGCAAAAATAAGTTTTAATTAGAAACAAACCTGTACTTATGGAAAAATAGCAAAACAAACAAACATGTCGTTTGTATTACAATGACGTATTCGGTAATATCCAAGAAACTTCTATGATCAGGAAGAATATCAAAAGCGATATCAGGCAAATGTGACTCGTTCATGGGAACACGTTCGTGGATAATAGAAATCACAAACAAATTAAATATCATGTTAATGCTGACAAACAAAAAAGCCATAAAATTCAGCACTATGGGATTTTGAACTTGTGTACGGGTTACAGTCGCTGATGATGATGATGGCAAACGATGCTGATGCTCGGCCATTAATAACGAACTAGATTCATTTGAATGAATGCTCTCTACTTCAAGCAACCCTTGATGATTTTCGTTGACTTGATGATGAATGTGATGCTTAGGGACAGTATCGTTGCAATCGGTTATATCCAAATGAATAGAATCTGAGTTCGATGAAGATGTTAATGCTTTGTTGTGGCTATCACTCATATCTAAATCAATATGATTAGAATAATGCACTTCGTGTGTAGGAGACGATAAAAGTGGTTTAATTTCGGCCCTTTTGGCCATTTCAGAGCCTCCACGCCAATTATGATTATGAAGATTCTCTTTTGCCACTGTTTGAATTGTCAAATTTGAGTTGCTATGATTAGTGACAAAAGCTGTCGTCACAATAGTTGCTGTAGTCGATGATGAGGTAATATTGGAACTTGATGATGATAATGATGGTGTTGCCGTCAATGAAAACGACGACTGCAACGTCCGCAATCTGGTCGTGTTCGATGTGTCAGCACTGTAAATCATCTGCTTTGAAAAATTTTTCAGCAACACATATTAAATGTTTTTTAGTATGTGTTTGTCGTTTTTTTGTTTGTATAAAATTTTGGTATTTGTTTTGATGATGAGCTCGAATAGTATTTAGATAGGATGAGTCAGTTGGATGAAAATACTTTGAATTTACAAATAAATAATTGTTTCTGATTGTGAAAAAATAATTTTTTTAGTAAACTGATATATTTTGAATATCATCAGCCAAAAAAAAGATGAAAAAATAATGAGAATGATGTTCATGTCATTGAGTTCGTTGTGTTTAATATTTATTTGACTTCTGAATATAGCTATGAAGCTGGTGATAATTCAAACGGCTCATCAAACACATTTTAGATATCATTTATTTTGATTGCTTTTCATAAAAAAAATTATCGTTGATTATCGTTAAATGTTTTTCTCAACGATTATGATGTCTTGATGAATAAATTTTTGGTGCCTGATGACAATGATGAACTTCTTACGAAGAAAAACAACCGAAACCAAAAAAAAATCCAAGTGACGCAAAGTAACAAGGATGAAATTCTGGTTTCAAGCCAAAGCTTCAGACATCACGAATGGAAAGGCGTCGATGTAACCACCGCGCATTCACAAACAAACGCCGACAATAATATCGAAGACAATAACAAATTTCGACATTTAGGCCGAAACCATTTTTAATCACTCTATTTTTCTGTTTAGCTTGGTTGCTTGTTGTTGTTGTGGTGGATAATAATAATGAAATATATTATTGGCACTTAAACTCTGAACATCTCGCGCACACACACACACACACACATTTAAGCACAACACGACAACCAACAAGCAATATATAAAAATAGAGGGAAATAGCGCTGTTTGTCTTCTTGTTGCCTTTATGATCGACAATTTTGTTTTTGTTGTTGTTATTGAAAGCAAGCGCAAAATTTACACAAGGCACACACATCAATGTCGTAACATAATTTGCTTCATGCTTCTTTTATTTATAAAAAATTAATAAACAAACAAAAAAAGAAGCTACTTGTTCAGCAGAAAAAAAATTTTTTCAAAAATATATTACCCTTATTAAAAAAAAAAAAAATAATTAAATTTTTTTAATCTGTTTCATATCCGCATACTTTCTGACCGGCCAGGATTTGATTGTGCATTTGTGACAAACGCGTTTGTGATCTTCCATCATATCACACCATTTTTATGCTTCAAAAAACATTATCAATTTTGATTCTTCTTGAATAAATGGTTGCACATTTTTGGCTGTAATCATTGTTTTTTCAATAAAATGAATGGTTTGGAATTTTTCTTAATATTCAAACTTCAATTTGTATTGAATTTATTTATTATTATTGAAATAGAAAAAAAACAAACAAGAATCAACACCAAAATTTTCAAAACGATGAACAAACTCTGAATTGCGTCTTATTTTATTTATTATCATTATTTCTGTCATCCGTTAATTACATTTTTGCATTTTAACCCATAAAATAAAAGTACGCTTGTTACCACGAAAAGACAGAGAGGTGTACTTGTACTTCAATTTACAATCTTATTCTTCTAACATATCATCACTATAAAATAAATTGAAAAGCGAGCCAACTTTGAAGAAATGAATCATCATTGTCATCCAATACTTGATTAAAGTAACTTTTTTTCTGATATAAACATTATATAATCATTTCTAAATGTAATGCAATTTTTTTTATCAGGAAAAAAATAACCTTTTCAGTTGATGATGGAAAATCTAAGCTTTTCTTTTTTTTTCCTTGGAAAACTTGAAAAACAGATTCCAATTTATCTGCAATAAATTATCGAATGGAAAAATCTGAAAAGATTGCAAGCAAAGTACTGCATTTGATATTTATATTTAAGAATCCGTTGCCACACAAATAATGCTTTTTTTTAGCATCGTAAATTCGGAACATTTTTGCACTCACCTTACAATGACGAACATGACATACCAAAACAGCCATTGTCGTTCGTTATTTTTGCGAATACGATTGGGAAAAAAACAAAAACTCACCTTCGTCCACTAGAAAAAACGTACCACCGTTGCCACCACCACCACAGCAAAAACCACGAAGAAGACCACGACCATTATTGTTATGCAGTAAATAATGCGTCGATGAATCGATGAAGAACAAGAAGAGCCGTGGCTTCAGATAACTTGCAATCATAAAAAATAACACACATAGCCAGTCTGGCTACACAACATACTCGTTCGTTTTTTTTTTTCAACATCAACGAAAGCGTATTTTTTCTTGTTTTACTATTCTTTCAATAACACAAAGCTTAAACAATTTTTTTTAATGTTCATCATCATCAGTGGTGTGTATACATTGGGTTGCTTTTCGTTTCTCCAATCGTATTCTAGTGTATTTAGTATTTTTGAAACAATCGAATTGATTTAAAAAAACTTTAACCATTTAAAGTTTGGAGACGCCACCACCAATCACCAACCATCATCATCATCAATTCCTACCAAGTCATTTGTTTCGCTTCAGTATTATTTTCCTCTTTCAGCGAGTTGTTAATCGGTTTTTGTTTTGTGTATTTTGTATTTTCATTGTTATTAGACTAAACATTCGTCTACTTGATTCATTCCAAAAATAACAACAAAATTTAGCAGAATTTAAATAAGGTCACAAAGAGTTTTGAGAGAAACAATTAATTTGTGCAATATTCCGATTTACATATCGAATCAATCTGCCAATTCATCAATTAAAAAAAAGGTTAGTTTAATTAAATTTTTTTCCAATTGAATCTTGAAATTTATTTTTATCATAATTTCTAAAAAAAATCCGTGTAATAAATGAAGGAAAACAAAATGTTCTATTAAGTATTTCAAGTTCAAGACTTTGAGATCTTATCACTAGTGTCAACTTTTTTGTTGATTGCATTGTTTTTTTTCGGTTTCTTAATCTTCATTCATTTGGCTTCCTTCAAACCGTGTGACATGAACATTTTTACAATTTAGGTTTCTTGAACACTTGAAGGCAACCTTAATGCAATTTAACAGAAAAATGGTAAATTATCACTACATCAGTTAGTAAACTCCCAGAAAATTGATAGACATGATACTTGCCAAACCTTTAACCACATTGAAATTTATTTCTGATTTGAAATGTGTCATTGTTTTGTACGACATTCTCGGTGACAATGGATGTTGATATGCTCTGTTTATTTCGACTTGGAACATATAAACGACAACAGCCGTCACGCTCATTTGATCTATCATTTTAATGTATATGGAGGAATGCTTCGAGTTTCATTTTGAAGTTTCGAAATCTCAAGCCATTTTTTTCTGATTTGTTTTCTTGAATGGAATTTTTTTGTCTTATTAAAAAAATATTCATAGTATACTGTTGCGCGTGTGTTATACATTTTTCGACCAACGAAAGAAAAGTAATAATAATAAATCATTTAAATTTTCTGAAAACTATCAACAAGAATTCAAGGCAACCAAAAAATCATGACGAAATGAACATTTTTAAGACATGAAAGATTCCAAGAAATTATTATTTGATTATAGTAATATTAGATTTTTTTTTTCTTTTCGTTATCATTTAAATTGACACCATTGCTCTTTCGTTTTTTTACAAAACAAACCCGATGATGCATCGCTTAAAACCCCTGGCATCATTTAAAATTTCAATATTCGTTATCTAAAGAAGAAGAAAAAAATTGTTTATTTATTTTTCACGAAGCTCTTTACTCTTTCTCTGCATATGAAAAAAAATATATTTGAATCCCGCTTCTAAAGGATATTCTCTTTTTTTAACGTTATACTGGTTGTTGTTCTTTTCTGGTGATCTCAATTTTTTCCTTTTCGGCAACCTTGTGTTTTCGAGGTTTTTTTTTTTTTTATTATTTTGATCGACAATAACAACAACAAAAGTGACTGACACCACTTGAAGACGACGACACAACGGTCAAGAAATCCAGATAGTAACGTCGAACTAATTTGACTCTTTTTCAGTTAGTTTTTTTTTTTTGTTCGTCGTCTTTTTTTCAAAAAAAAAAAACTTTTGACTTGTTTGTCCAGTTTGACTTTTTTTTATTATCATCATAGTCGTCATTTATTATTGAGCCCTTTTCTCTCATGTCTTTTTTTTCGAATTGTCTCTATCAGGTGTGTGTGTGTTTTGTCCGTTCATCGCCGAGGACGTTTGGTGCTTTGCGAAAAAAAAAAAACACAAACAGACAGTTCTTGAACTGTTGTTCGTTAGGTTCCTCTTTTCTTTGCTCAGTATCGTAAGTATCGAATTAATCATTTTTGAAAACTTCGGATCTAGGTTTATTTGTTTTTTTTTATATTTATTTTACTCTTTACGAACCTCCTAATTTTCATTCGCCTAAAAAGTCAATCTGTTTACGTCACATTCATAACCAATATTGTCGTGTTTTTCCATTTGTTATTCAGTTGTATGTTTGTTTGTTTTGTATTCAAAGTTAGTTATCTTGCTTAGTGCATCTTTCTATAGTTAAAAGTATTTATATTTGCATCAAATCACGCGCTAATCATAAAAATCGATAACCAAAATCGATGTTTTTGTTGCCTTTTTCATCTTCAATGAAAAATGATCGATTATTTGTGATACAAACGGCGATTGAAGAATTTTTTTTAGTGATAAAAATTGTACCTGTTGGTGTTTTAACGTAGAATTATTTTGATTTGAGTTTCAGTTAATGTTTTTTTTTTCATAAACGACTTGTGGTTGCAAAGCAGAAAATTGTTTTGAAATATCCTTTATTCGACATTTATTTCGACATTTCTTTTTTATCTAAATTAAAGATTGTCATTTTCGTTTTATTTTCTTTCAGATGAAAACAATCAAACATGCTTCGCTTTTCAAATGGCCCCAAAACGGAGCTAGTAAGATTATTAGCGACTCTAACTCAATTGGCAGCAGTAGTAACAATGGCACCAATAAAAATAAAAACCAATCTCAGCAACAGCAAACAGCTCAAAAGCTTTGGATCCATCCTCCAGCTACACTACAAACTGGCCACATAGCTTATTTAGTCAAGGTAACAATTGAGTTCTTAATAATAAGTATTAATATTTGCTTCATGTTTCTTAATTATTTTTGTTGTCGTCGTTCGTCTTTCAAATCATCATCCTAATTAATAATTCAATCGAATTCAAACTCACAAAAAACCACTATTTTTCAATGATTATTTCTTAATTGATGGTAGTATTTTGGAAATGTGGAAGTTAATCAACCAAAAGGCATTGAGATCGTGAAAGAAAGCATCAATAAATTAAAATACATTCAGCCGATAAAAAAATCAGATGGTCATAAAATTCCCAAAGTTGAGCTTACCATTTCAGTCAATGGGGTCGCAATACAAGAGCCGAAGACGAAAAAAAACTATTGTCAGTTTCCTTTACATAGGATATCATATTGTGCCGATGATAAAACTGAGAAAAAATTTTTCAGTTTTATCGCCAAAGACATCGATACTGATAAACATTTGTGTTTTGTTTTTATGAGTGAGAAAATGTCGGAGGAAATCATTTTAACAATTGGACAGGCATTTGATTTGGCATATGCAAAATTTATTGAAACATCCGGGCGTGAACTTGAGATTCGAAAACAATTGATTTTATTGCAAAAGAAAGTTTGCGATTTGGAAGAAGAAAATAAAGAACTCAAAAACAGATTAAGTAAATATGAAAAAATCGATGATGAAAAATCCAAGGAGAATTTTGATTCGAATAACAGCTCAACTTTGCCAACCACAGCGAATTTGTTAATTAATACCTCTTCTACTTCTATGACCACTAACGGTTATAACGGAAAAGCAACAACTAAGCAAACGTTTAATTCGATTTCAGTTCCAGCTTTGCAACCTCCTCCAAGCTCAAAAACACGCAGCAATCAACAAATTAATTTGATTGATGTCGATATTGATTGCGACAATTTCGGAGCTCCATCATCTCTTTTAAACAATAATAACAATCATAGTACAAACTTAATCAATGATCTTTTAGATCAAGATTTCGATCCCAGAGCCAATGATCGAACAATCGAATCGAAAACTTTAGCAACTACAAGCAGCAAAAATCACACAAACAGTACAAACAACATTGATTTGATTGCTTCAATTACTCAAGAAAAAGACATTTTTGGTTGTGAACCATTCAAAGTGCAAGACGACCCATTTGGCATGCCACAATTTAATGGTGGAGATTTAGATTCGGCAATTGTTAATATTGATAAAAGACTGGCCGAGATGCGAGTGAGTATATAAAATTTTTAAATAAATAGCCCCAAACGATAATGATGATTATATAAAATACCTTGGATGTCAATATAATCAAATCCACATTGTTCATTTCATTAAACTTTTTCTTTCTTTCTTTTTTTTTTCTTTTTTTCGATTTCTTCATTCTCATTATTCAATTTAAAGGATGGATTTAGTCAAGGGCTTTCGGCTGATGGCTTTAACATGGATTCCTAATGAAAACGACTCTGATATCTGAACGCCAATGATGATGATGTTGATGATGATGATGATGATGAGGAGGATAATAAATAATGTTCCTATTTGACCACGTTGATACACGATGTAATATTATTATTGTTGAACAAGGACGAGAAACAAAAAAATATCAATTATCAATCCAAGATTTGCATAATTGAATTTTTTTTTCTCAATGCAAAAAAACAAAGTTTTCTAACAACGAACGAAAACGAGAAAACGTTTTGATTGCATCTTTCGATTTTTTGAACAATTGTGATGTTTTTTATTTTTTAAATTTTCATGTTAATCGAATTTATGGAAATGTTTATCTACTATTTGTACTTATTGTCTCTATATATATTGCCTGTTTTTTTTTGTCATTATTATTGTGTTTTATTTCGAGCGTGATTTCCAAAGTAGTTATTTCTTTTTAAACTTTCCTTCTCTCTCGATGATGATGAAAAATTCACAAAATTCAATCATTTAAGAGTTTCATCTTTAAAAAACAAACAAACAAAATAATTAGAATTTAGAATTACAAAAAAAAAAAAAAAAAAATTGTAAATAACGTAATATTCGATTGATTTCATTGGGACCATTTTGAAGAACCAAAAAAATTTTCAAGCTAGGCATATTTTTGATTAAAAAATTGTTTTGTATAGTTACACGATAAAATCTTTTTTATAAAAAAAAACAACAATCCAATTTGTTTTATTCAATTTTTTTCAACACTTTTGCAAAGTTTTTTCACACCTGTGTTACATTCTTCTTGTTTTTTTTTATAAATAAATTTTTTTTCTATATATAACAAAAAATTTGTTTCAGGCACTTGAGAACAGGAAAAAATGGCAAATAAGAGAATAAACATTTGAGATAAAAATATTTTGAATATAATTAAATGAAATTGTTCGATATGTTTAAGCGAATGGAAGAGAGTGGTTAACAATTTGCCAAGACTATTTAGGTCCGTTGTAGGGTTTCATGACACCATGAAATTCTCCATTGTAATCTGCGATATTTAGAAAACAAGTTATTCTTTCAATTCTATTAGAAAATAAAATGTCACCTTTTGTGAATTCAATCAAATAAAGAGATTCGTCTTGAATGTTGCGCACCACATCATCAGTTATCAAAATCTTCACTCCTGCTGGTCCCAAAATGCAGAGTCTTTTTATGTAAGCATATTTTGATGTCATAGACAGTAAACCCGCAGCTAACTTTGTTTGCAACTCACTAACAGTTAAACTATCTAAATAGATTGCTCGGAATAGTTCATCTTGAGTCGAACAAACATAGATCGAAAGTTTAGATTTGACCTGTTTAGAGTGTAGAGCATTGAATAGCCTTATACCATCAGTTAAACCACAAATTTGAATAAGATCGTCTTTTGATAAAAGCAAAAAATCTGATCCCGAAAAATTCTCAAACGTCTCTAAGTAAGCTTCGAACCGATTATCTTTCAGCCAATTCTGCGTTTCTTCCGCTGTAGCACTTGATGAAAAAAATTTGAGCTTGGGGAATGACAAAGATGGAAAATTCGAAAATGATAGATCATAACTATTATCGCTTATGTCGGACAGAATGTGACTAATACCATCCGACTTTCCACTAACGACAAACTGGTTGATGATGTTTGTTGATTGTTTTTACTTGATGTAATCTTTACTTTTGGTCCAGCGACAATAGTATTTTTAGAGGCTGTTATTTCATTGGATTCATTCATTGGTGCTAGCTTAGGCAAAACTTCATTGATAGATTTCAACGCGGAAACTACTGTTGAACATGTAGAGGATGATGAGGATACTGCAAGACTGTATAAAGCGAACGCATCCATTGAACAATCTGTGAAAACTGTACAATCGTACGATGGTTGGAATTTTTCTTGCTCACAAATAGGTTTTTTTATCATTTTTTCACGATCTGTTTTGTGTTTTCTATCGGCTCCTTTTGGTTTAAATACTTTCACTTGACATGAAGCGCATGCAAACAATGATCTAAATCATCTTTGGAATAAGTTTCAATTAGATACGAAACGGTACTCCTTTCTCTCCTCCATGTTTTTTTGGCGTAAACTCAGTACTGATACAATTAATCTAGAAGAAAATTATTACTGTTTTAAGAATATGTAGTTTTTTTTAAGAAAAACTGACTCTAATGAATACTCCGGTTTCTTTGGTTGGATCCCAATAAAACTCTGACCGGTTGATAAATTTGGAATCATTACGGACATCATTAATTCCATAAGAGAGAGGTATATCGACTTCAAGCACTCGTTCCGATGGTCTCTGTTCTTTCCATTGTTCGATCAGCTCTTTTTCCATGTATTGCAGTCGTCGATCGTGAAAACAAACTCTGATGAGAGTCTTCAAAATTTTTCCTTTCATGTCACTTAAGTCTCCAACTTTTTTCAATTTTATTTCATACGATTGCCCTGTTAAGGATTAGCAAATATAATTTTTCATCGGAATCTGTTATATTAGATTCATTTGAAATAATTTTTCAACTAACCTTGATTAAGATAAGTCATAGTTTCTTCGTTTATTTTTATGGCCATAGATGTTGATGCACCAAGGACGTATTGAAATTTTGAAGATTCGTTTTTATCATTCACTGAAGCTGAAAGATCATTGGTCAATTGATTTTCTACGTTTCCTGAAGATACGTTTTGGTTTCCATTCTGAAATTGTGCCGCAATAATATGTGAAAAAAATGTGTTTGATGGATTCGAGATCGACGACGATGATGGTGAAGAAGCTGCAGAGTGTGATAATTGAGGTAAAGCCGGACTAAATGGAGCCGAGCCATACCGTAAATCTGGAACTGAAGAGCTATGTCGAAGATGACATTGCGTTCCGTTTAGGCACTCATCATCACATTGATGCTCATCAGATGATATTAAAACATTTGGTAACAACAAATTGACACTGTTGAAATCACGATCATTGTTCAAACAAAATCTTTTGATGGATGTACTGATCGATTCATCTTCGGTGCTGTATGTCAAACGATTCTTTTTTCCATGAACCACGGCAATTGGTTTATCCTCTACACCGCCATTATTAATGATGATAGGTTGTGTATTGTTGTCACTATTACAATGACGATCTAATGAGGAAGCAATTGTATCGCTACCATGTTGAGGATAGTTTCGTAATGAGAGACTAGAAATGAAACCGCCATTGCTTCCGCCACTTGCTCCACTACTAGTGCTTACATTATGGCCATTTGTGGTGGTTGGTGCATGATTATTGATATGATTGTTTGTCGAATGTTGATTAACGCTAGAGACTAAATTCGAAGTGTTATTTAAGGCCTCTGGAGTCATTGATGGAGAAGAATGTTCATGGCCAAGAGCAATATTCGAATTTTGACTTCCCCCACTATCATCGCTACTAGAATCCTGACGTTGGTGGCGGTGATGATGATGATGATGATGATTGTTCGGGTGATGATTGTGAAGCTTCAACGATGAAAGACTTGGTAACGCCATTAGTGCCTCACTGCGTTTATAAAAACGAACGAACGTTAAGAACACTGTTATAACAAGATGGATGCACATTAAAAAAACAGTGAATATTCTGTGCGATATGAATGTTGTCTGTGCAATGTGTATGTTTGGGCGTTTTTTTTTTTTTCATTTATTTACTCGTTCGTCCGTTTATTTATTTTAGTTTAGCTAAGTTCATTAACTTCGGATCGATTATTTAATAAGCATTGTTTTTTTTTTAATTATTTTGATTGATAACAGATAAGCAAAAATTAATTCAGAAATCAAGCAATAATTAAAAAGAAGAGAAAATCAGAAAAAAAGTTTTAAGGTCAAGCGGAAAAAAAAATTTTTTTGTTGTTGCACGAGTTAATCAAATCTCTTGACCTCAAAGTAAATATTATTTTGAAGAAGAAAAAAAAAATAAAAGAAAGAAATCGAATCTAGTTTTGACTGGCCTGGCTGGGCGCCATGATCTCTCGATCAGCGATCTCGGGATGGTTGACGATGAAAACGACTGACTATACTTGATACTTGAAAACAAAAAATATAAAATCATTCGCTCTGCTAGTAGCCATGATACTGATTTTTTTTTTTGCTTCTTTATTGAAAATCGCTTATTTATCATCAAACATCGTTTGTTCAGTTTTAGTTTTAGTTTTATCTCATAACTAATAAATAATAACTAAACAAATTTATTTTCTAGAAAAAATAAAATAAAATTTCTGACCTTTGAACTGATTATGGAAATTAATTATTAATAGCTTTCTATTCAACCAAAAAAAAAAACTAGGAACAAATCAATTTTAAATCGAGGGTTTGGCAACCAAAATGAAGTGAAGTGTTGTTGTGTTTGCATTTTTACCCTTGAAATACATGTTTCATTGTAGTCCGAATGGACCGAAAATAAAAATGATTTTTTTTTTTTCAGAGATAAATGTGCGGCTCAATATTCATCATATATAACACAAATGAAAAAAAAAACTCTAAAAAACTTTTGAAGTAAATATAAAATAATTCTATCCAAAAAAAAAAAAATGATGATAATAATAACAATGATAAAATAAAATAATAAAGAAAAAAACTTTTAACACTGACCTCATGTTGAACGAAGCTGTTCCCAATTCGATGCCAAGACCCGAAAGACTGCCATCAAAATCGGCAGCTAAGGCATCGTCGGTATCATCGACTTGCCAATTGTGATTGGTGGCTGTTGTAGTTGACATGTTATTGTTATTATTATTGATATTACTGTTTCCAGTCGATAGATTCTGATTCATTTTAAGGAACCAAAAAAAAAAATTTTTAATTAAAAATTTTAAATTTTTTTTCTCTTTAATAACAGGATAGGTTTTTTTTGGTTTCTATAGAATTTTAAATAAGTTTTTTTTCCCGATTTGAAAAAAAAAGTCAAACAGCATACTTTTTTTAGTAGTAATGGTTAGTGATTTCAAATTACTTCATCAGCATAGAAAACATCAAACAAGAACAGGTTTTTCAAAAGATGAAACATAGAAATAAGCAAAGACAACATTAATAACAAAGAGAACATGAAATGATGATGAATTCATTGAAGAAAAAAAAACCCAAGAAAAAGATTTTTTTTTGTAAAGAATACACGTGTTTTTTTTATTTTATGATTACCGATTTAATGGTGTTACTATTGGCCGAAATTGGCAAATGATAAGCGATGGCACTGGGAGAATGCCCGATGAGGTCTATGTCATCATTGACATGTAACAAAAAATTTGAATTCGAATCATCTGGAGCAAGGTCAAGCGAAAATGATCTTCTCAAAGGAAACAGTTTCAACATTGTTTGTGTGGTTGTTATTGACGGTGGTGTTGGTGGTTGTGGCGATGGTAAATAGGTTTGACAATTGTCGCTTATACTGATGTTGTTAGCTGAAGTTTCTGTGGTTGGTTTATTCTTAAGGATTTCTTTCCTTGATGATTTACACATCACCAAAAGAACAAAAAAGCTTCAAAGCTTTTCAATTTTTTTTTTTTTTTTTTGAAAAAAGGGAATTGATAAATGAATAGAACACAATTATAAAAATTTACTATTGATGGATTGAGCAAACAGATCATCGACCCAAAAACTAGTTTTATGATCCCAATTTCTTTTCTTTTTTTAACAACTTTCAAAGACTTCTTCTCATTAAGAAAAACTTCCCACAAAAAAAAAAACAAACAACAAACTAGGCTTCAGTTGTAAGCAACAAAAACTTTTCAACGCCGGATCAAATCATCTTCATAATTCCAATAGGATCCAAAGCTTCTAGATCCTTTGTGTTAAAAGGACAAAATCGCCTTGTTTAATTTTTCTCTACAATATAAACAAATATAGAGATACAAGCATTAGTTAAATATAAAAAAAAATTAATTAATTAATCAAAAAATAATATGATAATTTTAGTAATTCGTTTAAAAAAAAATTAACCTAACGAAAAGAATTCTTAAACGTTCAAATTTACCTTAAATTTTCAATAGCCAAACTACTATTTTGTAGCTTTAATATTAAATATTAATAAACAAGTTCGAGCTCGAACTTGGGCAACGATAACAAATTTTTTTCAATGGTTTCAAAATCAATAATAACATCGCGTGGCATTTAAAATTTCGAAAAAAATGATGGTCATCAAAAAACAAATGGAAAAAAAAACTTTGTAACGAAGACGACTACGACAAACAAGATGTTACAAATGGCAAATGGCGAGAACGAAAAAAAATTGGGACACACACTTGTTTTGACAACGCTAAAGCAGAAATTTTTTTTTTTAATGTAAACAGTGTAAACCGCTTTTTTTCTCACAAACTAAAAAAAAACAAAACTATCGCAATTTTTTGCTTTCTCCTGCAACAACAATTCAAACATGAAATATAAAACACAAAATTTGAAATTTCTTCAACAAAAAAAAAATTAAATCAAATGGATCGTTCAATGTTTTTTCGTTTAATTCTTCTATCGTATCGAAAGCATGCCGATGGATATGGGATTTTTCACTAAAAAAAAAGCCAGTCAGCCCATTGGAACAAAATATCAACAAAAAAAAAATTGAGAGTGACTGAATGAATGAGTGTGAGAGAAAGAGAGAGAAAACTATTGGAAAAGATGTATTCAATCAAATCGACACAGGGTGATTGTGTGATCAATGTTTTACAGCAAATCAAAAAACAAAACAACAACAAAAAATAAAATAATAACTACATTAAATACAGCAGCAAAAGGAAGCTAGGAAACTAACGAGAAAACAAACAAACAAACAAAAAAAATCGTGCAAGAGAACACTCATCACACATCATCGAGACTAGATCGTACATCTCCAATTCAGCATATTATTAACTAATAGAAGATACAGAAAAAAAGATATAAATACGAAGAGACATCGAACAAACACACACACACACCGAGGATATCATCACACTACTACCATTTGGGCATTAGTTTTATTAGATATACACACACACACACACATATATTCAAACAAATTTAAACTTATGAAAAAAAAACTAAACTTCGTAGCCTCTCTCTCTCTCTCTCTCTCTTTCTCACTCTGTCACTATTCTAAACTATAGTAGAGTGGTGAGATGTGTTTGTGGATGGTGTGGTGGATAAATTGTTTTTTTTTTTTTTCGATGTTTTACCAATTCAAAATGTATTAAGATTTTATGACATTGCAACTCTCAAGAAGCTAGAAGTAATAGTCAGAGATAGGCTAAAGAGAGATTGGTGATGAAAAACAAAAAATATTATATTATCCACCAATCTCAAATTTGGTCATTTCAGTTGTTGTTGTTTTTGTTTTCTCGCTCAAATCAAAGATTAACTGTTTACTTGGTTTTGGTTGATGATTTGATTTTTTGACCAATGATTCAACCAATGCCTGATGACCAAATCAATTCAACCGAGTATTTTTTTTTTTGATGTTTTTATAAAAACTAAAGGAGAAAAAAAACTTGTAATTAGCAACATCTTTATTGACGCTATTTGATTTAGAAATTTATTCATCAAAGCATTTTTTTTTTCTTTCTCTCTCACAAACCAATCGCAACAAGAAAAAAAATATCATTTCAAATCTGGTTTAAAGTATCATACGAATGAAAGAGAACAAGAACCTTTAAACCAAAGAGTTTTTTCTTGGTCGTTGTTCTTGTTTTCCTTAACATTAAAAAAAATAATGCAGTTCTGTGTTTGAAAACACTCACCGGTTATCAAACACTGAAATGGTCAGCATATTTCATCGAGAGAAAAAAAAACAAGTGTTTTTACTCTACAGTTAAACAGAATGAAGATGATCGGCAATGATGGTTTTCTGTATTAGTAAGCATAAGAAGAAACAAAAAAACTTATCAGCCAGTCATCATCGTTCAAGAATTATGGAGAAAAAAAATCATCCAAAAAAAAAAAAAAAAACAAAATCAAAGTCGACGATATAAATCGAAGTATGGTGGATGGTGGTGGTAGTAAAGATGGCCGCTTTAGAGAAACTTGTCCTTGTCCGATCAATGTTATCGACGCCGATAACGACGGCCCTTATGATCGCGCGCACACACCCACACACACTAAATCTGAAAAACTTGACAAAAAAAATAAAAAACAAACAAAATCTCAAAAGTTCACTGATCGAACTTTCGGCAAAGTTTTTTGAGTGTTAAAAATCTTAACAAAAAAAACGATACTATTACCAAAATAGAAACACTTTGACAACAATGATATTGGTTTAAACTTTTTTTCTCAAATTTTTTCGCTAAACTTGGTTGAAAACAATTCTTCAGAATCAAGCACAAAATTTCGAACTTGATTGATTAAAAAATAAATGATTAGAAATCTTGAATCTTAAATGACAAAAAAAAAACCAAAGTTATTGAATATAATTTAATTTCTTACTTAAAACATCGTCAATTATTGTGACAATTATTGGCGTGGACGGTATTTCATAAAAAACGAAACCAAGATGCCACAATTTTTCATCAAACAGAATCAAATAGAATCGAGATAAAGATTTCAAACTACTTAAAGCCAAACGAACAGAAAAAGTAGCATCTTCATTTCTAACAATCGAATGAAAGTAGGAATGCAACAAAATCTTGAAGGATGAAAAAAAAAACCAAAACTAATGTTTACAATAAAACGGTGTGAAATTTGTGCATGGACCAAAACAACAACCACCACTACTGTCAATGCTGGTATCCAATCAAACAGAATCCTACTACTGATCGATGATGATTTGCCGCCACTACAACTCCACACGGATCACGATGGTGGAGCCACGCAAACGCATGGCGCCAGATTTTATTTTTTTAATTTATTCATCATTCTTCAGCATTCGTACATTCATCAACTTAAAATAATAAATTTGAAAAAATCCACCCATGTCGAATTTAAAACATATATTTTTTTTCAATAGAAAAACTTAGTTTTTTCATTCAAAGTCGAAATCGAATCTATTTTTTTTTGTTGATTTGTTTGATATTTCCATCAAACAAAAATCGTTGTTCTAGAAATTTTTTCCATTATTCATTATGAGATTTTGATAAAGAAAGATTGGCATGAGTGTGATAACATTGAAAATTTCAAAGAGCATCAACAAAAAAAAACAGTGAAACTATTCAAATCAAACTTTGTTTTAAGTTTAAAGTTTAATTCAAATTCAGATTTTTTTTTATATTTTAAATGTCTGAATACATAGAAACATTGCTGTTCCAAATGAATCAGAAAATGTTTTGCGTAGTGAAATTTTTAAAAAATTCAAAATTTTGAAATTTCACATTGCTCGAGTTTGACCATTAGATTGATTCTCAGATTTTGATAGCATTACAAGCAAAAAAATTAAAATTTAACAAACCTTAATAAATATTAAGGCTGAAACAGAAAAAATAAAGAGTTTCAAGGTGCATCACTCATTTTTAGCATCATCATCATTTTATCTGTCAAACATCAAAAAAATTAAAAAAAATTAATATTACTGTGTGCTCTTGTGATACACTGTCGTATATTTCTATTGGCACACCACATTACTACTGCATCTCACTGTCGATGAAACGCGCTTATTATTTAAAAATAATTATTATTATTAAAGCAAAAAAAAAATTAAATAAAACATCAAAACATAAAATTTATAGGGAAAAAAATTAATATCTTACCAAACCGAAAGCCGAAAGTTTTCTGATGATGGACTTAGTCGTCATAAATATAAAAAAAAAGCAGAAACTATTTATCAAAATCTTCGTCTTTTTTTCCTTTGATATAGAATTTGATTTCAATTTTGTTCTTCTCTTGAATCTCTGTTCTCTCATGTTCTCATAACTTTTACATTGCCATCGTTGTTGTTATCATATTTAGAGGGACAATTTTTAACAACCATCACCAAAACGTCCACAAAAAGCATAAAAGCAATAAACTTTATTTTTGAAACAAAAATTATAAGAAACTATAACTAACTTGTGTGAGTGAGGTTGATTTAAAGAAGGTTATTTTAAAAAAATGTCATTTTTCAACACGTTTTTGGAACACTTAAATAAATTTATATAAATATGAAATTTTTATTGATAATTGTTGCTGCGTTGTGTTATAACAAACTTTTGCACATCAATGATAAAGCTTCAACCCAAGAGGGTTCATGCGTTAGTAATAACAATAAACGACTCCAGTTTCAATATAACTTGGACGCTAAAAATAATTAATGTTCTTTTAATTTTATAACAAGTTAAAAATTGTACATTACGATTCGGGTCAAAAATAAACATTATTTCAGTTTCGATATCAGAGTGAACCAAATTTATTTTTCAAAACCATAAATTTTTTGATACTTGAAAAAAAAAATGTTTTGATTGGGCGAGAGAGAAATGAAATTACTGAAAGTTAGTTTCGAATACTTTTTTTTGAAACTAATTCATAGATGGCGTATTAAAAAAATTAAAAATTTTGCAATTTTTGAATTGTGAAATTTTTTTTAGAGCGGTATACAGTTTCGAAAATTATAATTTTATTTTGAATTTTTGAAACTCTTGTGGATTTATAAAATTATTTTATTTTAAATTTTTTAAAAATTTCAATTTTTCTTGTTTAAGATTGAAAATCTGCTATTAAAGTCATTTTTTTCTGAAAATTATAAGATAGTATTAATTATTATCATTTGTTTGTTGTCCACTAAAATGTTTATTCTTCTTTTTTGTCTGCCAAACAGCAAAACAATATCAAAAATGATAATCGTTATCGTTTCTAAAAGGACGCAGCTTTAAATTCAGTCTAAAGACCAAAGATCAACTAGGTTCGAAAATACTTAGAAACCAAAAATAATCGAGATCAGTGAAAAGTCGAGTTTTTTTTTTTTGTTATTTTTTTCTATATAAAATCAATATTTACCGAATAGTTTGATAAATTCGACAGAATTCCGTTTATGTTGTTTTCGAAATTTAGTATTACTAGATTTTTTTGTTTGATTGTTTACAATAGAAAAAAAATAAAATTGATCTAAATTTATTTTAACTTAGTTTTAGGGTTTTTACGAAGATAATGTGGTGATTTTTATAATCCATTGGATGGCATGTTAAAATAATAATGTTTGTTGTCAAGCAATTGGGTTTACAGCTTTTCAAAAATGTGTTTTATGTTCCAGCCTATAATCTAAAAATCAAAAAACCATGGATGTAGAATAAGTAAGATGATTTTTTTTGTTTGTTTTAGAAACTTGTTGCTTAGATTTAAATTAGAAATAAACAAATATTCAAAAATTTTAGAGCGAACTGCTTTGACCAAGTTATCAAATAAATAAATTCTGTATCTTAGTTGTTGAGTATTTAAAAAAAACCAGTGTGTGAGTCATATTTCTTTACTTGAAACTTGAAAAAAAAATTTAAAGTTTAATAATCTAAATTAGTCTAAGCAGAGAAAATAATGTATACAGATGGATAGATTCTTTTTACACAATTATTAAAAATTAAGCCAGATACAAATGCTATAAATAACTGTCCTTCATAGTACTAAATAATTTTTTTTCACATTTTTAAACAATATTTACTAGAATTAGAAAAGGAAATATGTGATATTGTATGCTATGTGTTCAAATGCAACAAACAACAACAAAGATCATCTCCGTTTTGATTTAGATAAATTGCCTGATGAAAAGTCCGAAGAAACCGAGCAAAAGAGCAAAACGATTTTCCATCGATCGTTTGCTGCTTTGCTTCACAAAATGTATAGCTAAATTGAAACTAGCACGCTAACCCGCGAAGTGCTTTTTTTCAACGAATTACCAATAATAATGATGATGATGAACTGTACATACATAATGATGATGATCATTATTATTTGAGATTTGCTTCCGAGATCGAATCCGGCATCTTGTTTAGAAATTTTAGCTTTATCTATAGAGATCAAACTTTTATTTCGATCGTCGAATGTTTCGACATCCAACAAAACAAAAATAATTACATTGCATGTATTTCAAAATTATTATGACCAAAGGGTGATGAAAAAAAAAAAAAAATAGATTATCAAAATGGAAAAGGCTCAAAATGTCATATGACAATAATAATAAAAATTATGTGACCTTATTGCACAGAAATGAGCTGTTGATAAAAATCCGTTAAATCAATCGACTCTCTTGTTTCAGTCCATCATGTTGTCCATTCAGTTGGTCAATTATATTTTGAATATTTTTGTTTTATTCTTCCAATCGAATGTTTGAAAAACAATGAAATTTTTTCCTCGAAAAAAAACTCTTAATAAACTTAAAATGTTTTTTTTTTTGGATTCATTTATGTTTTTACGCAAAAAAAAATTCAAGCCCCTTCCTTTTTCCTCACAGCGTAGAGTTTATTCTATGAGATTGTGCTGAAATAAAAAAAAACGTTGTTTTTATTATCATTGAACTTCACTGAAGCTTTTTTTGAGCTAAATTTTCGTTGTTTTTTTCAATTCCACAAATTTTAATAAATGATTTTTTGTTTGTTATTCCGAAATAGAAGAAAAAAGAAATGTTTTGGTTTAAATTGTTTTTATAAGAATCATAAAATGAATGATAAATTTAAAAAATGTAAAGTTTCATCAATACATAATTTAATTCCAATTTTTAGTATGTTTTTTTTCTCTTTCTCCTATTATTAAACTTGACAACAGTTATTCTTTTTGCGTTCAGCATTATCAGTTGGTGGTATGGTGATAGGCCTAATGTTATCAGCTGACGGCGATGATTCATCACCATTGTCATTGCGGATTTGCTTTTGCGAAACAATTCGAAAAATTTCAGTAAGAATTTGTTGAAACGCGGCTTCAACATTAGTTGAATCCAAAGCCGATGTTTCGATAAATGAAAGATTATTTCTTTCTGATAAAAAAAAGAAAGACAAGCTTTAGCTTCAAAAAAACAAAAAAGTTTAAAGGGTGATATATCAAATTTCTTGAAAATAACACCGAATCAGTCTACAATCAAGTTAAAATATTCTGAAAAAAAACTCACCAGCAAAAGCTCGAGCTTCATCAGTAGGCACGGCACGAAGATGGCGAAGATCACTTTTGTTACCAACAAGCATTATCACAATGTTCTGATCGGCATGGTCTCTTAACTCTCGTAACCAACGTTCGACGTTTTCATAAGTCAAGTGTTTGGCAATATCATATACCAATAATGCTCCAACAGCTCCACGATAATAAGCACTAGTAATTGCTCGATACCTTTCTTGACCAGCCTTCAGAGAAAAATTAATTTTTTAAAAACATGACGCTTTTGAATATCCATTACCGTATCCCAAATTTGAGCCTTTATAGTTTTACTATCAACTTGAATGCTTCGAGTTGCAAACTCTACACCAATTGTTGATTTACTTTCCAAATTAAATTCATTTCGAGTGAATCTTGATAGAAGATTACTCTTTCCGACACCAGAATCTCCAATCAAAACCACTTTATCACAATTAAACAAATTATAGATTAGATCGAATTTCAATAGTCAATAAAAAAAAAACCAACCTTTGAACAAATAATCGTATTCGTCGTCTTTTGAACTCATTGCGCTTGACGTTGATGCGTTATAGAAGAAAACAAACAAACAAAAAATAGTAGTAAATAGTTGAAACAAACAATTGAATCAAATCGTTTGAATGTGAATTTATCAATAAAATGAGAAAAAAAATTGATAAACGGACTAATTTAAATTATGGAAGATGGTTGATTGATTAATCAATATTATTCATTGAACTCAAATAAATGACCAAACAAATCACCAAATGTACCAAAAAAATTTTCGAACTTTTCAGTTGTTGGTTTTTTGAGCTTTGTGAGGTGTATCATTTAATTGTTTTCTTGCTCAGTGTAAAAGTTGAGCAAAATAGCAAAAAAAAATCTGATTTTTTTTTCTACTGTATTTTGTTCTGTAGTTGTTTTTTTTTGTTTCTGTTGTTTTTTTTTTTTAAAAACTACTTTATTATTGTTTGTTGCAGCGAAATAATGTTATGCACAATTGTGTGGTAAATGTTATGATGCTCTTGGGCAAAAACAAAAAAAAAAAAAAACAGAAACAAATCAAAAAGAACTGAGCATACGCAATTGAGGTGTTAGTGAATGATGATGGTACTGAAAGAAGAGAAGTAATGCATACTTGCAACACCCATCAATAAAATAAAAAAATAATATTTGAGGTGACGTAGTAGTATTTCAAATGAACAAACTAACTCCCTCACTCACTCACTCGCTCACTTGCACAATAAACACAATCAGACCAGATTTTTTTTATACTATGTTCGATGTTGTTATGGAAGACGAATATTGAATTGTGTTGATTGATTTGGGTACACAACGAATAAAGTTTAGGTAGCGAATATTAAAAAAAAAATGAAAATAAATTCACGATCAAGTTTTATCCTAAAGAAAATTAGTACCCAATATCCAAAATAAAATACCCAAAATGATTTTTTTTAATGTTTAGTTTAGAAAATTAATAAAGCGGTAAATAAGAAGCCAACGAATTCCGATTCGGCTGCAACAAACTTTGGTGTTGATGTGTGAGGTTCGTTATTTGCTTCTCTTCAACTTCGTCGTTGTCGTCGCCGATTTCTTCAATGCTGATGCTTCACCAACACTGCTATCAGCTACCACCACCAAAACCATTGAAACGAACACAAAATAAGAAAAAAAATTTTTGCCGAGTTAATACGCGATTTGATATAAATTTTACGCGCTCACATACAAAATTACATTAGATTTTAATACAGAACAACACGCTAAAACAAAAGATTGCAGTGTTATTTTAATTTTTTTTTTTGAAAAAAAAGTTTAAAATTTTGAAAAATCAAATCACAAATAATTGAAGCTAATTGAAAAATTTTTTTCATGTAAAAAGAAAATATTAAGTTTTAGAAGCAGTTAATTAAAAAAAGTAGCAAGTTTACATTTTCAAACAATTCCAAATTTAAAAAAAAAATTCAATATAATTCTGACATTTGAAAATAAAATTTGAGATTTTTTAGAGTTCGATTAAGTTTCAAATTCAAAATTATTGTCGTGTAGTTACAGAAAATTTGGATAGAGAGCAGTAAAGTTTTTTGAGTGTAAATAGTGTTAAGCGTTTCATGTCTCACTATACAACAGAATGGTTTGTTTGTTGCTTAGCTCGTTTGCGAGGGTTGTATTCTTCTCAAACAATCGTCATTGTTTTGTTTTTTTGTTCTTGTTGGAATTCAATTCTCAAGTTTTTAAATCTTTTTTAAAACTCAATCAAATCGACAGAAATGGTTGATGTTCAAGACGACTCAATTAATTCGAGAGCATTGAAAAGAATTGATGATTCGGTTCGTGATATAATTCTCAACGCTGGACAAGTAGCAGTTTATTATTTTGATTCCAATCTCAAAAGTTGGAAACGAAAAGATATTGAAGGTGCATTGTTTTTTGTTAGACGCTCTACGCATCCGGATCATGCTTTTATTGTTATCAATCGTTTGAACACTGTCAATTTGGTTCAAAAAATTACCAAAGACTTGGAGTTGAATTTGCAAGAACCATATTTGTTATACAAAAATAATGAAAACGAAATTTATTGCGTCTGGTTTTATCTTAAAGAAAAATGTAATGAATTGTTTATTAAGATTAATGAAATCATCGAAACTCTCAAAAAAAATCGGTTCACTCCCACCTTAAATAATCAAATGAATGGTACTATGTCTATAAATGCTGGTAATCCAAATTCGGAATTGCTTAAAAAGATTTTGTTTTCCGATAACAATGTTAACGGAAAAGATTCTGAGCCATCAACAACACCTTTTGTTTCAAATCATGGTGCTAATTCAAAATCAGTTTCTGTCACAGAAAAATTGTCAGCTCCGTTGCATCCGACTTTTGTCACTCCTCTAAAGCCGAAACCTATAACAACTCCAGTTATTGGTTTGAAAAGCGATCTAGGCAAATCATCGAATCGACGAACAGTGAATTTGAAAGATTTATTTGACTCTCAATTGACTCTAGTAGATACATCTCCACCCAAAACCACTCCTAATGAGTTTGGAGATTCACTAGCCAGTCAAACGGAGCTAAATAATCTAAGAACGCTATCAACATTAATGGAAGTCAGTTCATGACTGATGACAAAAAGAAAAGTTTGGTATCAAATGTTTTTTTTCGACGACCAATACGACACTTACGCCCTCGGCGTTTAACCCGATAGCACAACAAACTATCATAGCTAATCAGCCACAAAAAATTGTGGATCAAGTAAAAGAAATGCCAAAGCCCCTCATACCGACAAGTACAGTAGCAACACCATTTGATAGTATCATTCAACAAGGTTTACAAAGTAACCCTTCACCAGGCATTCCACTCGAGCCATCACCATCAACTGCGGCGGCTATTGTTTCTAAACCACCAAAAACTCCAAATTCTGATAATCCATTGTACTTGTCAATGGAACAATTGAAAAAAACTCTTGTCTATTTGTTGCAAAATGACGCTGATTTTCTTCACTCGATTCATACAGCATATGTTGAAAATATTAAAAAATGATTAATTCATTGATAGAGGACAATTCCTATTTTTTTTTTTCAATCAAATTTTTCTCATAATTTTATAATGATAATGATGATGTAGAATAAAATGATTATTTTTTGCTGACTAAATAAATGAATGTTAATTATCATGCTTCTATTTTGAAGATAACTTTTTAAGCAGGCTTGGCCATAGGTTGAACATTAACGTGAACGATTAAAAAGTTGCGAATTCCAGAGAAAAAGTTTATTTACTTTTTCTGTGAAACAGACTTGAACTTTTAATATTTGTTTTTTTATGTTTCAAGTTCCTATCATCGGTTGAAAAAATAAACTAATCGTAATTTTGAAAATTGATTAGTAAATTTGATTGGAAAATTTAAAATAAGTATGATTGATCTAAAATTTTAATAACCTTAGTTATTACCTTAATTCTTACGAAACAGTTTTTACATCATTCAAATTGCAATAATTGTTTTTGAAAATAGTAGTTTGCTTTGATCAATAGTTTTTTTCGAATAAAAACTCATGTAGTTTTTGCTTTGACGCTGAAAAATCCTGATGCATTACTGAAATATTTAGCATTGGCTTCGTTAATTTTTTTCTCAGCAGCAAGAGGATTGTTGATTTCTAATCCCTGAGAAGGTGTAAAAGCAATTGTAGAAGTTGTTCCGGAAATGTTTTTTTTCACTGTTGTCGTGCCACCAAAAGCTTGATGTTGACGCTGAAGATTTTTTTGTAAAGTTTTGGATATTCGAACTTTGGTTTTTTCATCAATTTGTGGAGCTCGAATTCGACCACTACCAGATTTTCCCATTTGTCCCGTTGTGAACCCAAGATCATTTTGATAAGCATCATCCTCAATTTCACCAAAGTTCAGCCGATTGGCTTGTTTTCTTAAATCGGTGATTACTAAGCGTTCTTTCAATTTTCGAACTCTTTTTCCGCCTCGTCTTTTTTTCGCTTGATCAATAGGAGCAGGAAGAGGTTTAACAAACTTTACTGGTGGTGGTTCTTGTAATTTATCTAAAGCACGTTCGATTTCTTCACGAAACTTACTGCCCATTGATCCATCTGAATATGAATGAACAGCGTCGGCTCGAGCAGCCAAGGTGCATTTGTTTGACACAAGAATAGAAGCTTTTTTACGCAAATCAGGCGGTGAATTTTGGACAATATCCGACAAGTAAACCAAGCCAATGTGCGGCATGATTGAATTTGTTGAAAAACCTGCTAAAGTTTTTTTAGTTGAGCCCAATGTTTTGACATTGCATGATGGCATTTTAGACAAATTAGTTAAACCACCAGCTAACCCCATTAACTTGGCAGCAATTGAAGCTCCGGTTATAGCTGAATTCAAAAATTATTCAATATGAAACAGAACAGCAAACCATCAGCAACTCACCAGTCAAATTTGGAGCAATAAATGTCATCCTTGATTCCACAAAAGTATAAATTTTTGATTTGTATTGATTAATTTCAATGGCAACATTACAAGCGTCGATGATGTAACTTAATTCTTCATCTGTCACCAATATTCCTTGAGTAGTAGATGCGGTGACACTTACTACCATTATAGTGGCTTGTGTTAGAAACTCTTGAAGCTTTTCATTGTTTTTAACACTTTCTAAATTATTTCCTATCACTTTGATAGTCATCAAATATTCCATTTGATCAGGTACAAGAGATTCAAGCTCGGGAAATCGTTTCATATACTTGTCACGAGCAAATTTATAGCAAATGGCAATATCATTATCGATTTGAACAGCCATGTTGTTAGCATCAACTACTAGCTTGTATTCCGGATGTGATTCAACAGGGCCATCAATTTGGCATTTTTTGAACGTAACTAGATATTTAGAATTAAAAATAAAATATGAAAAAACGATTTAAAAATTGAAAACCTACCATCATTAGACTGTCGGCAATTAATTTCTTTGATAAGATAATTCAACTCATAACTATCAATTGTTTTGACCAAAGATCGAACAGAAACATAAGTTTTCTGAATTGACTCTGGCTCAGTCTCAACTTTATCATTGATCAAATTAGTGTTGTTATAATTTAAACTGACATCCTCGAGTATTTCTTCATCATCTAAATCCGCTAGCAATTCATCAGCTAAAGACATTTTTCGAAAAAAAAGTTAATTTGAAAATATAAAACGGAGTTACTTTGGAAAAAAATTATTAGGCTTTCAAATTGATCAAATAAGGATCATTCAAACGATATCCGAGTTTTCAACTTTTTAAATGTAAATTCACAAGCATATTTTTATATACCTTTGTACACATGTTTATACCAGTAAAGTTAGTCAAGTTTGAAATACAAATTAACGGTATAAAAAAAAATAGAAACCAAATTAAAATTAGCTAACAGTATAAATACAGTGAAAATAAATATTTTTTGTTTGAATTTTTTTTAAAAAACAGACGGGCAAATTGAATTTTCAGAATCTGTTACCCTAATTTAAAAATATTAATTTCAAGTAGTGCGATATTTTTAATTGAAAATTTTCCAAATCAGGTAAATAATAAAAATACAAAAAAAAGTTTTGCTAGAAAAGTTAAAATCTTGAATTCAGCCCCAGAGATTTTTATGTTATGCTTTTTTGAATTTTAAAATTGAAAAAAACTCAACAAAATGGTTTTTAAATTTTTGTTGGAAATAACCTGAATTCTATAGAACACACCACATCATTTATTTTTTTAAATCTGATATTTTTATGTTTTGATTTGTGAAATGATTCCATACATTGAAACCATCTGAATTAATAATTTATAAAGAAAAATCTTGAAAAGTACAATCTGAATGTTCACGAAAATGTAGTTTAATTTAAAATTTATTTTAAAAAAAACAGAATTATTTGTTGACTGCTATATTTTAGAAAATGGGAAAAGATGCTAAAAGCTCTATAGATGCCAAACAACAGCCAAAATAAAAACAAAAACTGTTGAGAATGATTCTGGTTTGAAACATCTAATGCGCCATATAATACTGTTTTTTACCAGCTTCTTTTTTTTTGCTGATAATATTACTACGATGTCGTAATGCGTCGGCAGTGTACTTGAATTTAAATTTAAAGGGCAAAACTATTTTTATTTCATTTTTTGCGATGCGTAAACAACAACATCAAGCAAATTATTTTTGTAACACAAGCATTACAATATACTTGACAATTTTTTTTCTAATTATTTCAATTTTATTTGATGAAGTCAAATTAATTAATCTGATAGAAAAAAATAAAGAATTTAAGCACCGGTATGGCTCAAATTTTAGAAAATTCACGAAAATTCTGTCAAAAACACAAACCACTACAAATTACTACACTATTGACGTAAATTTGATGGGGGCATTTGCATGAGAATCTATTTTTATCATCAACTTGATATTTACTTTATTTACTTTCAATATATATATTTCTCACACAACAGTTTTTTTTTCAAGCGTTTTAGTTAAAAAATGAGAAACACAAAAAAAAAGCTTTCATAGTTTTTGAATTTAAAATATTTATTTGTTGTTTTAGGCAACATTGAATTAAAGAGAAAAAAAATAGTTTTCAGTGTTACTTTTTTGATATTGTGTTAAATGATTAGTATAAAAATAAAAAACAAACTAATAGGAATGTGAAATCGTCAAACATCAAGAATTAAAAAAAAATGTTTAAAAAGAATACTCAAACCAGATTAATTTAGTTGTTAAAATAGAAAAAAAAACAAAATAATTTTGGAATTTCAAAACAAAAATGAACAAATTTTCGAATCTAAATTTTGGAGCATGTTAAAAATATAATAGTAATTATGATTATAAGTGGATATTTTGAAATTGTTTTTAATTCCTCTAGTAGCCGTAAAATAGATCATAAAGAAACCACCATAAGATTTAGTCAAAAATATCATTAACCATGACAACTATATCACCAGATATGTTTGAAAGAATTCGCGATAAAGAATGATTTGGCGGCAACAATTTAAAACCGATAAAGTTGAACAAGCGAAGCATATCTAAAAGCATTTCAAATATAAAAACTATAATAAAATCAAACATTAAAATAAACTTACGGTGATCGGTTTTATTCTTATCGAAATAAACCACAACCTTTTTGCAAGCCAGTTCATCTTCAGCAAATTCCAATAATTCCACAAAAGCTTCTTTAGAATTTTCAGCTGTATGAGGTATATGAATGTAGAGAACCTCATCAATTAAAATGGATTCAAATTGAATCTGAAATGAGTCTGGTGTTAAAACGGTGATATTTAAAGTGATCTTGACAGGTTCATGAAAAGAAATTTTGCTTAAATCTGCAATTGATGGAGTTTGCGGAGACTTAAACAAAAGACCACCACGACTATCGATCTCATCCACGACTACTAGGGTTGATGTTTGTTGATTTTGTAGGGCCACCTCGTTAGGGACATCAGGAGCACCTGAGAATAAAATTTATCGATCAATTCCAGATTGTAAAAAAATTCAATAAAACTTACCACAGGGGCCCGGCACCGAGAGAGACACAATAGTGTCTCAAAGGAACGTAGGGAGGCATGTCACTACTAAAATCATAAAATAATTTAGCTCTACTTAATATCAAAATAAAATAATCAGTTTAAAATGAAATTTTCTACTTTTTATTCTAGGTTTGTATTTCACTTTTTTCAATTTGGCTTAATACCAACTATTTCAATAGTTTAAAACAAATCTACCATGAAGTGACGTCATAAAAACAACCACATAAAATTATCTTGATTGTTTACATTCAATTTTTCAGAAAAACAACCTGAAAGTCATATAAGAGGTCAAAGTCTAGAATTATCATTATAATACTGATTCGAGTTATCAATTGCAGAGCTAGATATTTGTTGAAAATAACTTAATATTTAACCTTCACTGATATTTATCACTAAAAAACCTAAACAAGTTTTAATATCAAAGTTCTGTTTATATTGAATTGATATCGGCCATAAAATGGCTACTTTGCTTAAAATGGAAAAAAAAGCTTGAAAAAAAACAAGATAAAACTGAAAAAACTTGAAATAAAATACTAAACTTCTACGCTCAAAAATTGAAACGCATCAAAATGAAAATTTCAATATATTTAAATTATTGAAAATAATGAATTAAAATTTTAAATAAAATAAAAACTTACCTTAAATCGTAAAAATTACTCGTTAATGCAGGCATGGTTTTTAAATTAGTAGGGTTACAGTCTGATAATAATTGACTTAAACCTACAAAAAAAAAAAAAAAAAAGAAGAAAAATGTATCAAAACTTGAATACAATTATGAATTAATAAATCATTTAGCTCTATTAAAACTATTCTTAATAATTGAAAAATAAAAAATTCGAATTTTAAAACGCATCAAGTTCGAGATGGAAAAAAGAACTTACAAGGATTACTCATTCCGTTCGTGATGAAGGCAAAACATCGAATGAAAATATGAGCTGAGCTTCCGAGCAGTGAAAAATCTCTCTGTACAGGGAAGGAGAGTTTTTTCTAAAAAAAAAAAAAAAAACGAGAGACAGGAGTGTGCGTACGTGACGCCTTGGCAACTAAAAAACGTCATCACCTCTCAAAGTTCCAATTTTAATAAATTTTGTCAAATTTATAGCCTGATAGTACCTTTTTTAAAATGAAAAAACAAATTTGCATTTCTCCTAAATAATTTTGAAATTTCTATTAAAATGTTAAGAATTTTTATCAGTTTTTTTTAATGAGCAAACAAAATTTTATGCAAAAATATGAAAAAAAAATTATGGTAAAATTGAAAACAATTTTTAATTAGAATCTCTAGTTTTTAATACAATTGCTACAAATGCATCGTACAAATTTTTTTTTGTAGCAAATATTTTTTTTTAAAATATTTATTTATTGATATAGCACGAAGCTCAAAAAAGCTATTGTGCTTTATAAAAATATAAAAACATTAAAATCATAAAAACAATAAAAATTTAAAAATTAGTACATGTTGAACAAAACTTGAGGTTGAAAAATTAAATGAGATAGTAATCAGTTGAAGACAAGTTCTTCAGTGAAGAATGATAAAATTAAATCTTTGAATTGAAAATATGTTGAAAATGATGTTGCAGATCTTAATAAATTTATTAAAATTGTTTTTAGAAGAAACAAACTCGGAAGGGGCTGGTATGGTCCCGAAGAAGGAAAGGACGATTTGTTCGGTGAAGGGATATGCTGTTTTTGTAGCGAATATGAGAAAAGTTGTCAGGTTGAAATAGCACAAAAAAATTTTATGTTTATGTTTTAATGAAATAATTTTTCATTTAATGATTTTTTTGTAATAAAACTAATAATGGCTGAAAGGAAAGCCCAAAATAAATACTATCCTCCAGAATGGGATCCCTCAAAAGGATCAATTAACAAGTTTCGTAATTCACATCCGTTACGTGAGAGAGCTCGTAAATTGGACCAGGGAATCCTTGTAATTCGTTTCGAACTACCCTACAACATTTGGTGCGAAGGATGTAATAACCATGTTGGAATGGGCGTTCGATATAACGCCGAAAAGTCTAAAGTTGGAATGTATTTCACGACTCCTCTTTACAAATTTCGTATGAAATGCCATCTCTGTGATAATCATTTTGAAATGCAAACCGATCCAGCCAATTTGGATTATATCATTTTAAATGGTGCTAGAAGACAAGAGAATCGCTGGGATCCGAAGGAAAACGAGCAAATTGAATTTGATAAGCAAATTTCAAAAAAAGTCAAATTAGATCCAATGTTTAAACTAGAAAATGAAGTTGTTGATAAAGAAAAAGCTACAGTCAACAAAAATGTCATCGATAATTTGGAGCTGTCTCAATACAGATTGAAAGATGATTATTCAATTAATTGCTTAGTAAGAAAACGTTTCCGTAATGAAAAGAAAGAAATAAGCGAAATAGCCAAAGATGATATACAGTTTTTAAAAAAATTTTCGTTACCAATTTCTTTGAAATTAGCTGAAGAAAATCAGAATGATGTAAAAATGGCCCAACTAATCAAACTACAATCAAAGGCAACATCCGAACAGCAAAAAACAATAAATCGTCAAAAAATAATGAATCAATCAATATTTGGCAGTGATTCCTTAAAATTTTCCATCAAAAATTCCTCTTCAAAAAGGCCCAAAAACGAATCGCTGAAAAGTTTGAAAAATAAAATTAAACTTCGAACACCGTTGGTTGTCAATTACGATGATTCCGACTGATTTTAAATGATAGAAAAAAAATTGATTTTTTTTGTTTTAAAACAATGCAAAGTATTTTATGTAAAAATGAGAAAAAAATAGAAAATTTATTGCAAATGTTTTCATTAGTTTCAATCGGTTGTTGTACAGTTTTTCTATGGACAATCTCAGAATAATGTTTCCAATACTTGAATGATTTATTTGAGAATGAATCGATGGTAAATGAGTGTGCTGAGATGATGCCGAAAAGTTCAGAATTTTATTAAGGAAAGTATGAAAAAAATGATATCTGAGAAAAACTTTTCTCACAATCGTCAATATTGCCAGTTTTTTCTAAAAATATTTCAAAAATATTGCCAACAATGTGAAAAATATCGAAATGTACTGAAAATTAAATCAAGATTAAGGTTAAAGTTGAAATTTAACCTTTTACCTTAAAAATGAGAAGAGAGTTGACGGGAACGTTCCAAAAATCTAAGCCGACACAATTGTTATTGATCGTATGGAACATTTGAAGCAACTGAGAAACAAAACAAAAAATTTATTAATAATAAATTTTTCTTCGAGTTCTAAAAATAAACTAACCTCCTTTTTGAATTTCAAACAAATCCTTCTGTTATTGGCTCCAATCACCGTGTAGCGATAAAATCGGTCAGATAAATCGATGCAAACTTTCTCGATCGAACTGCAATAAAGTGAAAGCCAAATGATTGGTAAAATAACTGAGGAAAATGAGATCCACAGTAAAAATTTCATTATATTTGAATCATTCATTTGAATGATGGCGATAAACAATTCCGTTGATAAGACAAACAACGATATCGAAAAAATCAGATAGATTCGTTTCAAATAAATTTTCAAACTTTGTACCATCAAATAGATTTCAATGAAATCTCGAAACAACTGCTTTGATATTTGAAACGAAGAAAACTTGCCACGAAGCAAGTGTTTTTGAAACACTAGCAAAGTATTCAGTGCGATTCGGTGTAGTAAACAGAATTGACCAAAAAACCAGCTCAAAAAACAATGTCACTTCGAAGGAGACGTGCGGTATCAAAAACTAGTGAATATTCTCGGTGTTTAAGATCAATGATTCTAACAAAAATAATCAATGAATAACCATGAAAAAAGTTGAATATCATCATCAGACGAATCCATTGGATAATTTTTCGTATATTTGGTCTAACATTTTCAATACGATAAATTCGACTTAATTTCAAATAATGCTCATTCGCTTCACGCAGCCATTGGTGATCATCGAAAAAAAACATCAAAAAAACGATCAAACCAAACGTTTGATAGATAGCATTGAAAAATTCCAAAACCCAGGCTATGTTTTTTGGTAGAAGTGTATGTCCGAAACATGCCACATAAACGGGATACTCACTCGGTAAATAAGAATAAAAATTACACGAATAACTGTGAACAATATTCAGCAAATACGTCAATGCAACAAAAACATGACACCAATAGAATTTCGAACTATGTTCTGCTGTATTGTTTAACTTTTTAAAATCAAACGAAAACAAGAATGCTTTAAAAAACATTCTACTGTTTTTGATCAAATCCATGATTGTTTTTAGAATTGAGCCTTGCAATTGATTCTAGAATTTTTTTTGCGAAAATTTTGGAAACTTTCGGTGTTGGTTGTTTAAAAATTTGGAAGAATAAAACAAAAATTCTTTTTCTTCATAATAAGCTTCCTATCTCTATTTACGCCATTTATATTGATATAGTACCATCACCACCATAGCTATAATAATGATAAAACTTATTTTTGAGAATAAGCAACAATCTGAATGTTGTTAGTGTTACTGTTGGAGAGAGTTTTCAGTTTAAATCACTGAAAAGAAAATTATTATTGTTATGATCATGTTCGAAAGCATTATTGAAGAAGGATATAATAACTTCTTCATACGGTTTATAATAATTGTGTCTTTGAAAAAGTAATTCGATTGTGCGCGAAAAAAAATTACTAAATTCAAATTTTCTACTCGGAATCGATTATTCTGAAAATTTACAAGAAAATCGATATTTTATGTGATTTTTGATAAAACCAAAGCCCTAAATGGGCCATTATGCTCAATTCATTGATTGATTAATACATGAATATCGTGAAAAATGCTTCATCTAATCATGATGAATAAAGACAAAAAATGTCAAGTTTTTAAATAAAAATTGATCGCTGAAAATTTTAAAAACAACATCTAAGAACACTGTCAGTTTCATGACGATTCAGACTGGAAAGATTTCAAATGATTGAAAAAAATATTGAACAAAGTTTTTCTTTTGTTTTAAAACACTGCAAAGTATTTTATGTATAAATATATAAGAGAAAAAAATAGAAAATCAATTGCAAATGTTTCAATCAAAATATATCAATCGGTTGTTGTACGGTTATGTTTTTTTATGTGCAATCCCAAATTGTGTTTCCAATATGAAGCGTACGAACAGTTTTCGAATGGACAACGAAAATTTTTTTCGCCGTGCATCAAGGCATGCTGTTTGAGAGCTATTTTATGAGTGAATGCTTTCCCTTATTAAGAATTTAAATTAGAAAACAAAAATAAATATTTTTTTCAAACCACTTACCACAATGTTCACACAAATGTTTTGAGTTATTCAAATTATTATTTGATAGATTGCTGACTATTAATTGTTGTTGACCGGTATCATTGCTGTCTGTTCGCCGAAATCGTCCTCTTCGTTTTTTCAAAGGCTGTCTTTCAATATCAGTAGCCTCTTTTTTAACGGATCCAATATCTTGGACATGAGTTGTCATAACGGTATTGATTAAAGCTTGATGTTGTTGATGATGCTTTTGCATTTCATCGAGACTCTCGAAAGAAGAATCGCATGTGAGATAAGTGCATTTAAACAAATTGTTATGATTGAACTTGCTCTGTCCCAATCCATGAAATCTTTTCTCGTGAAAATTTCTAGAACTTGATTGTGTGAAAGTTCGATTGCATCCGTTCACTGAACAACGGAACGGTTTATCCCCGGTGTGACTTCTTTTGTGCGATTCAATATAATGTTTGTTGAAGTATTTACCACAATAATTACATTGCACCATGTTTTTATAACTACTATTGGAAGACTTTTCTAAAGCTGTACCATTCGAAACTTGATTATTATTGTTATTAGAATATTGAGTCGATGAACTAGTATTGTACTCGAGCACTTCCAATTCCAAATGAGGCATGAAAATAGATTCTTGAACACCTTTTGAGTCATTGAGATCTTTCTTTACAGAAGCGAATTCTTGTTGATGATGATGTGCTTGAGGTTGTTGTTGTTGTTGATGGCTATTATTGCTTAAATTTGAATGATTCATATGAGAATGAATTGATGGCGAATGAGTATGCTGAGAAGATGAAAAATTCAACATATGATGGTGATGAGGAGGATGATGATGAGTATGAACAAAATGATTATCAAGAAGAGCTTTGGTTGAAAATGTTTGTCCACAGTCATAATAATCACAACGGAACGGGGCTTTATGGCTGGAGTTTTCTTCAAAAACATAATTTTTTGAATCAAACTCCATCTTTGCTAGAGTCATCGGATCCATTAACGAGATCGACAACATTTTCATGCGCTCTTTAAAAATATTCTCTTCATTGCCTGTTTGGGATAAACAAAAAAAAAAAAGAGTAACAAGATTAGTAGAATTTAAAGCTGCAGTAGCAGAATCGATACTATCGGCCGAGATCGAAAAAGATCAATCAATCGACAATGAAACACATACAAAAAAAAAAACCTGAGATTTTAGCTTGAGAGCACTGAATGGCATCGGTCAACAACTGAATTTGCTTATCATATTTATTGATGGCCGTTTCAAACAAAGACTTTTCACTAAAATAACTCGTTCCCAAAGCATTCTCTTTGCTTAGCAGAAAAATTTTCTCAATCAGATTCTTCAAGTGATTGAGATACTTCGATATTTCAAAATGCCGTTCACCAAGAATCTTGCACAGTTCTTTATAGTTGATTTGCTGGGATAGCAATAATTTATTCTCAAAATCCAACAAATGTAAATTGTTTGTGACATCTGCCATTATGTATTGATTTATCGATTGTTGTTGTTGTTATTTGAATCCAACAAAACGATAATGGTGATGTTGATGATGGTTGATGCATTCACAAACCAAACAAACAAAAAATTTTTTTTATAAAAAAAATGAAATTGAAAAAAAAACTCGATAAATTTTTCAAATTTTCGATTATGGAGCTTTTGAAAATTACACACAAATTAGATAAAAAATTGTAATAAAATGAAGCAAACACTTCTTATTATTTTATTTTTTTTTTGGTCCGTGGAGATCGGTAAAATTTTCTTCGTTTGTTCAAATGTATATTGTAGTATGATGATCGTAGAAAATCAAAGATATGTGCTATGTGTGTGTGTTTTTTCTATCTGTAATATAATGCTGAGAAAAAAATAGAATATTTATATATATTATATGGAATATGATCAGACCAAAACAAAAGTAAAACAAAAAAAACACTACAAAAGGCACACACAAACACAGCAGTGAGACACACGGGCACACACACAGAGATTCCAAACACCGAACTTGCCTTATCAACATGAATCATTCCATATAAACATATAGATTATATGAAACGAAAAAAAAAAAAAAATTATACCCCAAACAAACCGCGCCGTATATCATCATCATAATAATATAAACGATCTTTTTTCTCTTCTCTGGTGGCTAGAAAAGTTTATAATGGAAATTTCTATGTATTAATACATGAATGATGTTGATATGAATGTGGTGTGTGTGTGTCTATGTATGTACAGTGGTGGCCAAAAGTTTAGGAACACCTTTTTTCAATAGACCCCCAACCTTTTAGCCACATTTGGTGTAAAAAAATCCTCGATTGTAACTTTGGTTTTTGGAACGCCTCAAGTGCATGTCTTGGCCGGCCAAAAACTTCGGAACACTTTAGAATACTTGGAAGGAAAACAATGGAGATTTTTTTTGTCAAAAAACATGAATTCACAGAAATTTCTAGATTTTCAGTCTTTTTAACTTGAAATATTAAAGATTTTCTTGAATTGAAGTTTAAAAACAAAAAAATTATTTTTTTCTAAACGGTTTTAAAAAATGTAGGTTCGAATTCTTCATTAATCGAACAAACGAACTATTTTACACCGAAGTTTATAAACTGAAAAAATAGAAATATTTTTTTTTATTTAAAGTAATAATTTTTAATTTTTATAAACAAAGTTCTGAAGTTGAAAAAGCTAAAAATTCTATGAATTCTGATCCTGAGTTATAGAAAAATCTTTGGCAGAAACCTTATACTGCCTAAAAAACCCAAACTCTTAGCTGTGATAGCAAAAAGTTTTTATTTTTTTCAGAATTTTAAATTTGAATAAACTTCAAAATTCGTTGTCAAAAAAAAAAAAAAAAAACTGAGTGTTTCTATTTTGTATCCGGCAAAGTATCTAAAATTTTCCTAAACTTTTGGCCACCATTGTATCTATCTATCTGAACTGTATACAAGGCAGTATAATTTATATTATGAGCCATAACTCAAAGCATATACAACGATCGTGTATAGAAATAATAGTATGTAGTATAGATAAATACTTGGTTATGTTTACCAGTTTAAAGTGTACTCGAGTCTTTAAACATATAGAAATAGGTTCTATATATGTATTTTAATATTTTTATTTTCTTTGGGTATAGAAAAGCTACAGAAATGGAAGAAAAGGAAAAAAAAGGCTTTATAGAGATATTGAAAATAACATCACCATGTCTACAGTGTCATTTATACATTCTTTTGGTATATGGAAGGAAGAATGGCTAAAAACGAACGAAATATTACAAGCCAAAAAAAACTGATTTCCTAAAATAAATTTTTGCTGTACAAAACAAATCCTAAAAAAAATTAAAAATTTGATAAAATGATTTTAATAATACCTTTATGCCCAACATAGAAACTATAGACTCTATACTGTTTTTTTTTATAACTCATATGTATCACAAATTGATATGTAATGTTTCAGATAATTTGAATTTTTTCGCGCATAAAAAAATTTTCTTTTTTCTTTATATTCAAAACGAGACAGAATTTCAAACTCAACAAAAATAGATAACACGAAAAAAAAGTTCGCGCCTAAAATTAAAAAAAAAATATTTTTCGAATAACTTTTTTACATTAATTCAATTGCCTTTCAATTCTTCTATTCAACTAAGTTTTTTTCCAGAAGGCATTCTAATGAATCAATGGCCGTAGAGTGCAAATCATTTTTCGATCCATTTTCAGAAACATTTTTATGAATTTTTGAATTGTTTTTTTCGGAAAGCACCAGTTTGCATTTCTTTGTTTTCACTTTTCTCTTCACTTTGCCCATACTTTTTAAATGGCGAAGAATGGTATCTTTCGATGCTCCACACTCCCTGGCAAGTATGCGAGTACTTGTGCATGGATTTGACTCCACAGCTTCTCGAAGAACATCATCAATAACAAGTGGTTTTCGTCCAGAGCCTTTTTTCCTATTCAAACACAAATTTCCACTTTGAAATTTTTTAAACCACCGCCGAGCGGTTCGCTGGTCGAGAACGCCTTCTCCTTCGGTTTCTAGAATCTGACGAGTTGCTTCGGAAGCAGAAAAATTTTTTTTCCAATAATGCCTCAAAATAACAAGAATTTCATAGGCCACAGTCATTTTAGTTTTACAAGACTATTTTTTCGATAAACAATAAATAAGTCTTATTTAATAAGAATACATAACAGTGGGCATGGTGTAAAATGGTCATTTTTTTTGATACACTATTCTATTTGAATTTAAAAATATTGACAATTTGTGCCAAGTTTATACAAAAAAAGTTTTCAAAAAAAAATTTATTTACAAATTTCTTAAATAATATATTCTAAAACGTTTGGATTCGTTTAAATTCATCGCATATTGATAATGGAACTGACTACTTGTGAAAAAAATCAAGAAAATGATTCGCAAGTTGATGAGAATAGCTCAGCAACGATAACAAAAACTTTATTACCACAACCGATGACCGAGTTGTTACCACCAAAGAATACATTTTTTATTGATCAAATGAAAAATGGACAAGTTATATGCAAGCAACCTATTTTTAAAAATCGTGTAGTGATTGGTCGAGCTCGTGACAGCGATATTATAATGGATCATCCATCTATATCGAGATATCATGCTACATTGTTGTGGTCGCCAAAAAATGATGATCAATTTAAAATAGGTTGTTTTTTAATCTAATAGTTTTTATTAATTTTTTTATTTTAATAAGGTTTAAATAAAGAATCTTTTTGGTATTTAGTTGATTGTGGATCAACTCATGGTACTGTTTGCAACAAAACCAATGTTGAAGCAGGGAAAATGATCAAAATAATCCCTAATAATAACATTTTTAAGTTTGGAGCTTCAACTCGTTTGTTTTCTTTATGTTCAAATGAAAATAATGATGATGAAGATAATGAGGAAGAAATTATTGATGAAAATTTTGAAACCGAAGATCGAGAAACGGAAGTTTCTGAAGTATGCACATGGGGTATGCTGACAACATCAGATTATATTGAAGAATCAGAAGAATCTGACGATAGTTTAGCTTTAAAATCAATAATTTCTGCAATGAAAAATGGCGTATCAAATTTTCAAACATTAAATGAAAACGTTTTTGTTGACAATCCAACAAAATGTCTTCAACAATGGTTTGAACGAGAAGGCTTTGATTTCGATTACAACGTTGACACCATTAATAATAAATTCAAATGTACTTTTGAGTTACCCATCAACTCTCAATGGATACCAATGGAAGGAAACTTGATGACCAAAGTTTGTAGTTATTAATTGATTTTAATTTATCTTTTGTTTTAAAAAAAAATGTAGAAAAAAGAAGCTATATCAGACGCTTGTTTGAAATGTTGCAAACTTCTGGATCAAGCTTGTTTATTATTTCCTTGGCAAAAACAAAAATCTGAGCGTACTAGAAAAAAATTTGATAATGATGATGATGATGAACTTTATGATGAAACTGTTAAAGTGAACAAAAAAATCAAGACTGATTCAAGTTCGGTTGAAAATTTTGAATCGTTACAAGCTAAATGGAAAGAAATTAACGAAGAGTTGTGTAAGGCCAAAGTCAGATTGGCCACTATTGGATTAGAACCGGGTACCAAACCAGAACTTCCCGATAACTTAGTTGATTCACTTGACATTTATTTAGCTACAATGTCGCATAAAAAATATGGTCTTTCAATGAATGAAAAAATTGAAAAATCTAATTTGAAAATCAAAATCAAGCAACTTGAAAATGAACAAGAGCGAATAGAAAAATTGATCGAAATTGCAAAGCCGGTTGATATTCTTTTGAAAGCCAAAAATAATGACATCAATCAATCGGAAATAAAATCTTCTTTGTGTAATAATTTTGATTCAAATAAAAAAAAAGAATCAAACAGTCAAGATTCAAAGAAAGTTGAATCCGATTCAGCGTCTTCAAATAATTCAACAAAATCAAGCAATAATATTAAAATAACAAAGCCAAAATTAGATACAGTGTCATTATTAAAAAAAGAAGTCAGTTTTAAAGAAACACAAAAAATACGCCAAGCTAGCATAATTGAAGCCATTGAAAGAGAGAAGCTAATAGAGAAAAACAGCAGATGAAACAAAAAACTTTAATTGATGAAGATTTTATCGATTGGTTGCCACCTTCTGATCAATCAGGCGATGGACGAACACATCTTAATGAAAAACTTGGTTATTAAATTTGTGAATTTTAAAATTAAATTAAATTGCTTTTCTTCTTATGCAAAATAATTCATTAACATTTGTTTAATTATTCATTCATTTTATTAAAAAAGCCTCAAAATTTCATGATGTTGAAATTGAAAATTTTCATGTGATCAATTAAAATTTTTAATTTAATTATTTATTTAATAAATTGATTAAATCAATCAAGTAAAATTTCACTATTAGTGTATTTGTTTCCAATGAGAAAAATGAGGCTAAAATATTTTTATATGTTTATATTAACAAGTTTCTAAGAAAAAATCCACAAAGATTTAGATTGATAAGTTTCATTTTTAACTTGATTATTTCGAAATGTAAAGTTTAACATTTAAAGTTTTTTTTTGAAAAAAAAACTAATAATGTCATAAATTATTTTGACAATAAATTTAAGATAAAAAAACATAAATTACAGTAATTTGAATTAATTTTTGTTTTATTAATTTTTTTAAAAAGCTTTTTCTTTTAAAAAGGGCAAAGTTTAAAAATCAATTTTGGTCAATTGTGGATTGAGTGCACTATGTTTATTTATTAAAGACGCTCGCGCATATTTCTATTTTCTCAATTGATCTCGACAGTTGGTATATTTTGGTTATTTCAGCCTTCGAAAATTTGAATAAATTCAAATTATTGTTTATTTTATGAAAATATGACTTTTCATCCAAACTTGTCCATGTTTTCATTTTCGTTTGAAGAAAGAGAAATTTAATGATAAATCATTCTAGTGCCTGAACCTTTGAAGCCAATTTAAATATTTGTTTTTCTTCTTTCTGACGTCTTTGAATAAGATATTGTTTTTTCCTGTCATTTGAATCGCTTTGTTTCATTTACGCATTTTCCTGTAGTGTTTTCGAGTTTTTTTTTTGTTGTTGATTGATTCGAATCCAAAACCTAATTCAATTGAATCAATTGTTTTAGAGATGTTCAAAAGGTTTTCAAGTGCTATTTCAATCAATCACTTTCACGGACATACTTTTAAAAAGTTTTAGTAAACTTTAAAATACTTTTTTTTCAAAAGCACAACTTTATATTGGTTTTTTTTTGAAAATTACATTGCGTTGAAACTCTTTTCAAGTTTTAGCAAACTTCTGTGTGAATGTGTGGTTCCATTTAAATATTTCAATTATATGCAAAATCAATGAATGTTTTTCTCTTACCTGGAAACTGTTTTTAACTTTTTATTTCATTACTTTAATTGTCAATAGCTTTAGAGAAAAAAATGATAATAATATTTTCAACAATAATTGCAGAAAAACGACTACGGTCATTATAAAACCAAAAATTCTTAGTAACAAAACAAGTATTCGTAGTTTTTTTTTTAACTCACAGTCATATATCTTAAGACAAATCACGAAAAATTGAAGCTTTTGTGTCGCACAACATGAGAGAACGATAACACAAATCAAGTTTAAAAAACGAGGAAAAAAATCAAAACAAGTCACCGAAAAAAATAACGAATGAATGAACAAACGATTATAATACTACATAGTGTAACATAAAATGATCATCAGTCAAACCATCTAGCAAAACAATTGTTACAAATCGTTATTGTTGTTTTGTAAGAGTCAACAAGATTTTCATAGCTTCGGTGGAACTATCGACCAAAATTTGCAGCTCTCTCATAACGAAACTGTTTTCATTGTGATTCAATCATCGGTAGATCTACGAAATAAGGAAATATAAGACATTTAAAAAAAGATGTCTATCGAAGAGCAATTTAAAGCTGCCGTTAAAGTTATTCAATCGTTACCAAAAAATGGTGAAAAATGACTCATGTTTTTAATTAATTACTAATTATTAATTTAAATCTTCATTTCAGGATCATTTCAGCCATCGGATGAAATGAAATTAAGATTTTATGCCTTCTACAAACAAGCTACGGAAGGACCAAACATCTCTAAAAAACCGCCATTTTATGATATTGTCAATCGCTATAAATGGTTTGCTTGGTCGCAGTGCGGTAAAATGACCAAAGATGAAGCCATGTTTTACTACGTTGAAGAATTGAAAAAAGTTGTTGAAACAATTTCTTTAAATCAAGAAGTGACAGATTTTCTCGATTTATTGGGACCATTTTATGAATTTTTACCCGAAGAAGTAACTAGAAAAAAATCGACGTCACCAACAAAAATTTTATCTTCTTCTAAACTCAATGAAAACAAAATGATAAACGGGAACATTTCACATCATCATCATCAACTTTTATTGGAGAAAAGCGTTGTAATTGGTGACAAGGATAACTTTAAAATCGCTCCGAGTAGGTTTTAATTTGGTATCATGATTAGATTAATGATTTAGGATAAATATGTCCTATAGTTTACTTGCCCACTGATTTTGAAATTTCTTTTTTCTAAAATTATTTTGCATGCGAGCTTTTTTTTTATTTTGTTTTTGAATAGTATAAAGAAGTTGAAAAAGGTTGTCCCAACCTTTTGGATCAACAATGTCAGATCTTCCTGTGTTGAAACTTATTATTTGTTTTTAAACTTTATTTTTTGAGTACTTGCAAACTTGATAACTTTAAAACAAATTTTTGAATGTTATTCTATGAAATAAAATTTTAAAATTATTAAACGAAGAAAGTTGCTTATTTAAAAAAAAAAGTTTTTCAATCTTTTTTTTCTTATATGTCATCTTGAATTCAAATGAGCACTTGACACAAACTTGAATGATGTCAATGATTGTGCTATTTTTTTTAAATATTTATTAATTTTACCAAGGTTGATGAGTGGAAACTTTGTTTTTGAATTAAATAAAATGAGTTTTTCATGATATTGAAAGATAATTGAAATTATTTTGTGATTAATAAAGTTCTTTTTTTCTTTTTTTTCAGAATCAAATAATACTCAAAACTTTAACTCTTATGATAGCGAAGGTGATGAGTTTAAGGACACCTTTTATGATACCATTTCTCATTCGGTTTGTTTTTTTGAAACATCTTCAGAAAAAAATAATAGCCATTTCCATTTCAGGATGAAGTACCAATGTTTTATGGTGACGGATTCATAGATGGAAATGACGTTAATGACGATCAATTGGGCAGTATACTGAAAGCTGAAACAATTGATAATACTAGTCGAGCAAATAATCAAGTCCAAGGTAATGATAAATTTTAAATACTAGAAAATTTGATTTTTTTGAATTTGTAGTGCAATTTCAAGAAATATTAGATAAAAAGAAAATTTCATCATTGAAAACCAATCCCAAATTAAATGAAAATTTAGGCTTTAGTGAGCAGATGACGATCGCTATTTTTCGATTACAAAACAGTCTAGAGCGACTTTCAAGTCGCGTAGAAACTCTTGAGAACAATAAAAAAATTGTTGAAAAGAAGATTGAAAATAGTTTGTAAGTTTCATCATTTCAATTTAAGAATTCTATTATTAAAAAAAATTTTGTTATAGAGAAAAAATTCAAGATTTCAAAAATGGCCGTTTGCTGATCTTCAACCTTCAACAACAATTGTTATTCTCGCATGGCCAATTGTGATATATTTTATGATTAACTATTTGAAACGTGTTCGAAATACAAAGTAAAAAAACTTAAATTTATTAAAAATTTAGAACAATTTTCAATTGAACAATGATAAATCATATAAAGATTTCGGTTCTTCTTGAACAATGATTATAAATTTATTGAAGGAATGAATATAAAAACAAGTAGATTCATGAGTAAAAAAAGACTAGTAAAATCTTGAAAAAAAACTTAATTTTTCAAGTTCTATACAAATGATTATAAAAATCAACTGGAGAAAATGCAATTAATATGGATGAACGAAATGATCAAAATTGACATTATTTCAAAATTTAAATCCTGAAGTTTTAAAGACGTTTTCAAGAGATAATCTAATACAATTATTAATTTATATCATTTTATTGTAACTCACCAGCCAGTATCACAGAACCTATCAATTATAGAATAAACTAAATTTAAGCCAAGAAAAATAAACTCATTTAGCTTGCATCAAACAGCTGGAGTTGAATGTTTAACATTAATCGGAACTTCCCACTGAGAATTTTGACCATTCATCTTATGATTTGATTGACTCGAACTCCAATCATGTGTTCCTTGAATTGATGTGTAGTGCTTACGCGAAGCTTTGTTAAAAACTGGAAGCAACTCATTGGCTTCGCTTGAAAGAACCTTGAGAAAAAGCACTGCATCCGTACCATAACCTTCCATCGAGGAAATGGCAAGATCACCATGCAAATAACGAGCGTAAAGACGAGAAATCGGAAGTCCATATCCAAAACCGGCTAAAGGAGCAGAATTCATTCCTGAAGCAGAAGGTTTTGGTGCAGTTGAATACATGTAATGAAATAACATATCGCGCAACGAACGAGGAATGCCTCCGCCTTTATCAGATATCTAAGAAAAATTATCAATTATTAAAATTTTTCAAATTTTCTAGAGATGACAAACTTTTATGGTAATATCTTCTCGACCTTTAACAATGTAAATCTTGATAGCAGGCAAGTCTGCTCCATCGCCATGAGTTTCAACCACAGCCCGCAAAGCATTTTTGAATAACTCAAATAAGATATAGTACAAATGCGATGGTGTATACACAATTGTGATCGGGGCATCAAGATTTTGAGCTTAAAGTTGAAAAGTGAAAATTCAATTCTAGAGTATAACCTATCAATTACCATTAAACATTTCAATATCAAGTTCAGGTGATGTCAAATAGTACTGGTCACATAAAAAACGTGCATTGTCGTACGCATCCAAGGCAATAGCTTTTACGTTACACTAGAGAGATTAAAAATTTATATCGATAAAACACTTCCTTGGTTTCAACTCACATTAGGATCGATGATTCCGATATTTCGAGGATTTTGTTGAGTTAGATCTGAGCCAAACAAAGCGGCATGCTGGTTTATCAACATTCGAATCGATATACGGTTCAAATAAAAGCGATTCAAAAAATATTGAATGCAATGTTCAGTTTGTGGTGCAATATCTACAGATCGCTGTTTTAATTCAATAATACCCTGTGCCATCGTTTCCACCACTGTTGAGTGTCTATTACGAATTTTGACCAATGTATCACAAAACCTTTGAAGTGCTTCTTTAGAGTCTGGTGAAACCGATTCGAAACTTAAGAGTTCTCCAAAACTTCGTTCATACCAACTGTTTACCAGTTCAACAGAAGGCATTTCCAAAAGTCTTTGAGGAAGCAAATGAAATTCTTTCATTATGTTTGCCAATCGGACTGGCAATTCTTTTTTGCGCAAAAAAACGAATGAAGTCTTTTCGCATGCTTCTTGACCTTAAAATTTTTTGAAATGAAAACTAATAATGAAACCATTCAAAAAAAAAAACAAACACATACCAAAAATTAAAAACTTTTCTATTGACAATGGTGAAGGATTGAAACGAGAGTAAAAGTCTACTTGCTGGACAATTTCTTTAAGCAAACTTCTTGTCAACCTCATGTTTGGTGCTCGTGTCAACGATCTTTGGATAATAATGATCGTCAGAAACAGGCAAATATATCTAAGTTTAATGAAATTATTTACCGCAAAACTAAAGATGATAAAAAAAATCGGCGATCGTTAAAGGAACAACTGAGGGAAAATTGAGAGAAAATCAATCAAAATATCGTACGATATCAATGAAATATTGATAACAAAAAAGAATTCAATAAAAATCTAATGAGACAAACAACTCGTGATGGTATATTTTTTTTAAATATCATAGAAACCGAATACTAATAAAAAACTTTTAATATCATCATTTTAGAGATGAATTTCTTTTCTTTTTTTTCGAGAAAAAAAAACAACTCGAACATTCATATAAATATATTTTCTGAGATGAGTTGTTCAAAAAAGATTTCGGTTAGAAAAAAATACAACAAATAAAAGCCAACTATCAGGGACTACCTCTTGTTCCGAATTAGATTTTTTTTTTTTGTTGAAAACTTTGTATGAAGAATGATTGCGATTTAGTTTGGCACACAAGTTAATGGCAACAGTGAATGAACGTTCACCATCAAAACAAATCACGATTGTGACGTCACAGTAGTATAGTAGAAGCAAAAAAAGCCCAACTACATTGTGACATGATTGGCGCCTTCAATGAAAGAAAAAAATAATAACAATGTGTGTACATGCTTGCCTGAATTATTATAAAATGTGCCAATGTACTTTTTATTGAATTTATCAGAGCTCAATTCGACTATAGTTTAGTGGTTTCCCAGCAAAACAAATAAAAAAAAGACCAATCAATAAAGGAATGAAATTTCTACGGCTAATATGGAAAAAAAATATATCAAGAAACGGAATCAATTTCTGTATTGATCAAATCTCTGTGAACTGTGGTGCTGATTTGTGGGAGAAAAATACACTTGATCGATAGTTTTGGCTTGTCTAAGGGTTAAATTTTTTTTTTAAACAAATTATTTTTTAGAGGCAAAATGTCTCTGACCTTGCTCGCTCAAACAAAATGTGTATTTGAATCAAGCTATAAAAATTTAGTTTTGGCTAGTTTTTCTCGTTAATTATTCCTTTTAATAGCGATTAAATATATTTTTTTGTTATGCCCAAACTTTGAAAAAAACAAATGGAACGTATACATTCAATGTATTTTTTCAGAGAATGAACTTTTTAATGATTCCAATCAACTTCTTGTTAACGATGAATCCTTTTTTTCCACTATTATCGATGGTTCTGAAGGGAGAAAGTACACTGTCAATGTACTTTTTCTTGCTGTCAAGTGTTTGGTAATTTCTTGATCGTAAAGCAATTTTTTTTTGACAGAGAAAGTTGTTAAGTTGTATTTTAGTTGAAAAACAAAAATCATATGAAAACTGATTTAAAAGAATCACGAGTTTTTTCTTTTGTTGTTTTTTTTCATCATAAAAAAAATCTCGTCAAAAAAAATCAGAATCCATGATAATTCTTTTTTAATTATACTTACAGAATTCTCTTTTCACTGATAAAGAAAAGTCTAAATTTAGTCTAGATTTAAAAGAAGAAAAAAAAGTATTAGAATGTTTTTTTTTCTTCTAAATCCTGAAATGTACTTTTTTGTGGAAGCTGTTTGACTAAGTAATCAAAGTGATGATTTGTTTTTTTAAGAATCTCAATGCTAAAGATAAAAATAACAAGCAGAAAATATTAAACTTATAAGCTTTAAAATAATGAGAATGACAGAAAAAATTTTTTAGACAAGAATCTTTTGGATCCAAGTTTTTGCAAAACTTGTTAAAGCTATTGTGTCGTGTTTTTTTTTATATCAAAAATAATATTTTACTGCGGGATTCTAAAACATATGTCAAAAGTTTAATGATTCGTCCATTGCAATGAATACAGAAAAAAAAATAATTTAACAGCTTTTTTGATTGAGGGAAATTTATTATTTCCCAACGCTAAATTCAGATTTCAAGTTGAAATCAACTTGACTTAATAAAAAAAATTTTAAATTTTAGTTTTTTGAGCTAAAAAAAACCAAGATATCCAGTTTTTGTTTCTGAATTTTTCCTCAAAACTCGGGCAATATTTTTTTTCCAATAATGAAGTGTTTGAAAAATGTTCATATAAAAAAAATCCTCAATGCAAAAAAAATTGATTGAAGAGATTTTGAAAAATAAAATAAACATCAAGGAAAAAATTATTTATTTTTCATTGAATATAACGAAAATAAATTTAAGGCATTTTTTCTGTTGCGTGTATGATCATTAAGAATTGGCATTATTAACGTAAATATGGAATTCATTATAAAAAAAAAACAATTTCACACTTTATCATCAAAAGATGATATTACAGATTTGGTTGTTCTTAAATAAATTGTAAAAATAAAGCCTAAAATTTTACAAAAATCGTTAACTAATTACTCAAACAAAAAAACATATACAAATAAACTTCTCCAAAAAAACATTGTAGATGAAGATGAAAAAAAACACCCACCATTAAAGTTTGCCCATGCTTTTGAAAAGAAGATTGTATTTGTTTCCGGTGGTCACCGGCTGTCGTGGCCCAACTTGACTAGGCGGCGGTGCTTGGCTTGAATTTTTAACAGTTTGATAAGTTTTGGCGTCTTCGATCGCTTCAGGAGTTGCCCCTAAATCTGGAAACTCAGCAGCATCATCTATTTTTGGGCCCTTATTATTACGTTCATTGGCAAGGTTTTTTCTATTTTTTAGTAAATAAACAAAATCAATTTCTGCTTCTTGTTTAGATGATGATGTTTTGTCGCTTGAATCATTTTGAGTTTTTTGATTGGCATCCTCATTATCCTCATCATTCTGGTCGACTTCTTCATCAGTAGCCTCATCTTTCTTTTTTGCCCATGGCATATCTGTCGGTTCTTTTGAAATTGATTCGGAATCTTCTCTCTCTTGTTCTTCATCACTGAAATTAATTATAAAACATAAGTATGACATATTTTAAACAAAATAACATACTTTGAGTTTAAAACTCTTATTTTTAAATCCGTATAATCTTTCTGTTCATCATCAACAAAATCTTTCCATTCGCCATCGTCCTACATTTCATATTGGAAAATTATTATAAAAAATTAAAATTAAAATTACCTGCATGAAGCTATCCAAATTTGTGAGAACCAAGTTTTTTTTATTTTCCTTAACAATCTCTTTACATTTAAACTCATATTTTTGCACAAAATTTTCACTGGTAATGCCTTTAGTTTTTTTTCTTGCCTTTTTTATCTTTTTAGCAAAAAAATCATCCAAATCGTCGCTCATGATGCCGGTTTATATTGCTAATATAAAAATAAAAGTATATAAGTATATTCAATATTTTAAAATTATGCGCGCGTATGCATTTATTCAAGGCATGTTTACTTATGCAACGTGTTGGCTCTAGATGGGCTTAAATAAAAGGCTAAAAAAAGAACGCATTTTCTTAGATGATAGAAAATTAAAAACTCACCTTGAAAACTGAGTTAGAACAATAATTCTAATTTTCCAAAATATCAATCAAGTAAAAATTGAGCAAACAGTGGAATAATAATATAAAAAATTCTAAGCTACAATTAAAATTGATAAAATTCGACAACGACCAAGTTTTTTTTTTACCAAAAACAGTAAACGTGCTGGCATAAAGCTTCGTCATTGAGCTTTTGTTACGTTTCATCAAATTACGATACTAGCGCTATGCAGTGACTCATAAATTAACTACTTGATAAAAAAAATTTGAAAAATAAAGAGAAACTTGAAATTTATACTGCGACTGTTTAATCAACTGGTCTGTTCTTCAGCATTTTTTTTTTTTTTTGTTGGCCAAAGTCAATAAAATTTGTTTTTTTTTAATTTATGAAAATATTGAGATCATAATTTTATATTGTTGATAGTTTTATTTACAAGTGTCATTTTTGCGCTCAATCTTCATTTAACAGAGACGTGATTGCCCTCGGCCGCGTATAATTGCCAGCTCTTGTTCTGAGTCATGACAGACTTTTAGCTGACCCACGTGAGCCTCTCTGTAGCTTTCAGAAGCTCTGCTGATTTCATATACTCTCGGATTTTTTGTAGCTTTTGCCAGAAAAACTTCGGGTCTGCTGGTTTTTGTTTTTTGGTCACTTCGTTCTTCCAATAAATCAATTTCCCGTCCAAAGAGTTATAAATCCCGAATTTGTTTTGGCTGTTATACTATCGCATCATCCTCTCGCTATATTTTGTCCAATGGCTTCTAAACAGATCCATTATTTTTGCCCTCGAGTTATGAGGCTTTGTGCTTCCTATCCTACCATCCATTTGTTACCGAGGAGCTCGTCCGAAAACTGCTTCAAACGGACATACTCCTGTAACTGCTTTAAGTGTTTCGCGGTATGTTTTCATAATTGTTTCCACTATTTCTGGACACTGCTTGGAGTCTTTGCAGTTTGTTCGTAACCAATCTTGGATTGTTTTACGAATGTAGGCGTGGGTTCGAATCCAACTTCTGACACGATCTTGATAGTTTTATTTACAAGTAAACCGAAGATAGAACATAAACTGAAAAAACTAATCACTTATGTCAGTGCTTATATTGCTATGCTATACCATTAACTTGACATCAGTCCAGCTCATAGCACCGACATAGTCATTCTCACGTCCAACAATATCAAAGCATTTTCATCTAAAGATTCCAAAGTTGGTTTTGAATCAGCCCATAACTTGGAGAAAAAAATTTTTAAACTCAAAAAATAAAATCTGAAATCAATTGAATGGCACTTTTTTAATAAAATAAATAGTTAAAATGATTAATTTTTCTCCAATTTATTCAAAACAAAAAAAATTTTTTAAAATTTGTTCTATTTTTTTCAAGTCACACAATGAATCGATTTTTTGTACAGAAATTTAATTAATGACATTGTTATCTACTAAGTTTCAAAACGGAAAAATGTTGCTAGATTTAATAAACAGAAAACAATTCATTTTTTAGGATTTCATCCAAACTATTCAACACATTTTTTTTCTATTCTTTCTTTTTGCTTATTTCCGGTTTACCGTTTCTGGAAAGCTCTGCTTTGACATTTCCGTTCTCCGGATTGTTTTTAGCTATGTGAATGATAAGATATTTAAAAATGGAAATTTAAATCAATTCAAAATAGTTACCAGAAATAAAGTTTGACAGCGTATCCCATATACCGCCAAAAAACAGTGCACAAAACAAATTTTCAAAAGGCAAAAAGGGATCGTGAATACCGAGCAGCATGGATGAAAGTTTGAAATAGACGAAAAATATAACCAAACCTAGATAAACCAAGGAATGAGGAGCTGAGATCAAATCAGTTTTCTTGTCCAAAATAAACACCACTGAAGCTCCAATACTGGCTTTAGTAGCACTATAAAATCAAATAATTTAGCAAAGTGAATTTTGAAATATTCGAGAATCATACAAAGAAGGTGACAAGAATTCTACTTGTGCGGGCGTCCAAACACCTCGAATAATTCTTTCAACTAATTTCACAAAAGAGCCTCCGTTTCCTACGATAAATAGCAATTTTAGCATAATTTTAATTCTGAAAATAAAAAAAACCTTTCACAGTGCCTATTATGACCATAATGAGATAAGAATTGGGATAGAGACTAGCTGCATGTGATACACCATCGTTGATTTTTTTACAACGAATTATCTCTTTCATTATAGCAACACCAATTTTAAATGGCAGAAACTTGATGAGCTTATAAGCTACATCAAAAGGCGAGTAAAATATTACGTACCTAATTAACAGAAAAAAATTATTTAAAGAATAATCACATTAAACTAACCAAACCGCCGTTGCTAATATGATTGGATTTTGACTTTTGAATGCTTGTAAGATAGGCTCACCAAGTAAAAAACCAGCTAAAATATTACCAGCAAAAGCCGAAAACATAAAAGAAATCCAACAAGAGAAAGGATGTTTACGAGAAAATGCGTGATGACCTAGCAAAGTAAATAATTTCAATTATTTAAGAATGATACGAAAATAACTTGCCGGATGATAAGTCTTCTCGTAGATAGAGACCAGTGACAATAAAATGAGCCATGTCAAAATATGGATACATTTTGAGCTTTGTCAGCTCATTGGCGATATCCAAAAATATCATCGGATCCATCGTATTTTCGTTTTAAATTTATAATAAACCCTTTTTTTATAAAGATTCGATTTAGTAATGAAAATGATTATCAGTTCAAAGTCGTCTTAATGTTCGTAAATACAACATATTTCTTTTCCGTTATATTTTTCTTGAAAACTGTACGACTTCCATCACTTTTAGTTGATAATAAACAGTTAACAATGCCAGTAATTGATATCGCACAACATATATATAATGATGTGTTATAATTAGAACAACCGAATCTCGCATCTTAAGCTAGCTGGCTGGTTACATTATAAACATAAGAATATTTTTAAAAATTCCACATTTTTTACGCTCTTCTATTCATCTTCCACTTTGAAGAATTTTTTTTTGCAATTCTTTTTTTGCCCATGATGATATTGTTTTAGGTTTTTTCATAATCAAATTTTGAAAAAATTTCAAATGCAATCATTATTAACATTTGTAACGAATTGATTAATTTGAAACAGTAAAAAAAAATAACTTTTCATCACACCTAAAAAAAAATTAGTATAGAGAAAGAATTAAAAAACTAGTTTGCTGAAAATTTGAAACAGAAAAAAATGATTGCACAATTTTGAATTACGTTGCAAGAGCTGTTATGTTTATATAGTTGAAATAGATTTTCAAACATCGATAGCGAAAATCGATTGTTAAGAGATTTTTCCTTTCGCTAAAACTTTACCGTGGTATTCCTTTTCCCATCCTCGTGTGCAGATTTTTAATTTTTAATTTTTTTTTTCTAAGCTGATCGCTATTTTGTGGTGCAACAAATCGTTTCAAAGGTAGAGCGATATAATTAAAAGCTCATCCACATCACAAAATGGCACCAAAGTTGGATCCAAGTGAAATTAAAATTGGTAATTGACAGTATTTTTTGTTGTTACTCATTCTATTAAAAAAATTTGTTGTAGTTTATCTTCGAGCTGTGGGAGGTGAGGTAGGTGCTACTTCTTCTTTGGCTCCCAAAATAGGTCCATTAGGTTTGTCTCCGAAAAAAGTCGGTGATGATATAGCCAAGGCTACTTCAGATTGGAAAGGATTAAAAATTACGGTCAAGTTGATCATCCAAAATCGTCAAGCCCAGATAGAGGTGGTTCCGTCTGCAGCATCCTTAATAATCAAAGCCTTGAAAGAACCAGCTCGAGATCGAAAAAAGGTTAAAAATGTCAAACATAATGGAAATTTGACTCTGGACGAAATTATCAATATTGCTCGTGCCATGCGTCCTCGAAGTATGGCTCGTAAACTAGATGGTTTGTCTATCTATCAGTATACGAGGTTTTTTGTTAATGATTTTTTTTTATTGCAGGGACTGTTAAAGAGATTCTTGGTACTGCTTCTTCGGTAGGATGTACTATTGACGGTCAATCTCCCGGCGATATTATTAGCAAAATCAAAGATGGAGAAATACAAGTTCCAAATGAATGAATTTTATTGTTTTTTTTTTTATTAATAAAACTGATAATTTGAAATGATATCGAAAATGTATTTTCAACGACAATTTTTTTTCATAACCAAAAAAGTTCAATGATTTAGTTGAGGGAATTATTTTTATTTTTTACCAAATACCACTGGATCGTCCACCAGGCGGATTATGAACACGAATTGCAGTTTTGCCAATCTTATCATCGTCTATTTGGGCGCCGGTCAAACTAAACGAAGAATCTTGAAGATTTCTGACACCACTTCTAGTAGTGCCCTTGTAGAATGCCGGAGTAGAAGAACCATCATTAGGATATTGATCCTGATAATATTGACTTTCTATTGGAGCTGATGCTGGTTGCGGCGGAATCGACAACGGTGGTGGCATATCCCCATTTGTTTGAATAGGTGCTGTGGAAGGTGGAGTAGGCGTTTTTTGGGCAGGTACTCCATTGGCACCATTCTTTGCTGATTCTTCTCGATTTACTTTGACAGGTGGTTGATGATTCCGTTCAATCAATGCGCTCCAAACATAGTTGGAATTAGGAGCGCATGAGACGTAACGGCCACTTCCTTGGATTAAGTGTAATCCGGTTTCGTCTAACACCAAACGACCATTACTAATAACCACCTGAGGACCGTAAGAAACGTGGGTTCCTTCAAAAATGTTGAAATCAACGTTCGAATTATGAGTGTCAGCTTTGATAATACGTGGTTTCGGTCCCCAAATTACGACATCACCATCGGATCCTTTTGCAAGGCGTCCTTTGCGGGGATAGATATTGAATATTTTAGCTGCATTAGTGCTAGTAACAGCCACAAATTGTTTGGGATCAAGTTTTCCAGTTTTGACACCTTTTTCCCAAACAATCATCATTCGTTCTTCAACACCATTGACGCCATTTGGAATCAAAGCGAAATCTTTTTTTCCCTTAGCTTTGTCTGAACTTTTGAAAACACAATGATCTGAACCAGTGGTTTGCAATTGACCAGATGCTAATAAATTGATTAAATGTTCAGGAGTTGTTTTGTCTGCTCGCAATGGTGGAGACATGACATGACCGGCAGCATGATTCCAACATCGATTGAAATAATGTGTTCCATCAGATCCGATACCCGCTGCAATTGGTTCTCCAAAAGCTACAACACCACGATTACGAGCTGAAGCGATGACATCGGCAGCCGAACGACTATTGACATGGACAATGTATACGGGACAGCCGACTTGGTTGGCCAACATAATAGCTCTTTGAGTTGCTTCGGCTTCAACTTCTTCAGGTCGACTATATAAATGACCTTCAGGTCCTGAGATTCCCAAGTTTTTCAGTTTCAGAATATTATAATCAATAATGTCGCCATTTTCAGCATGAACAACAGGCAATGTGCCAAGTTCTCGACATTTGTGGAACACTTGAATCAATTCGTTATCGTGCAACATTAAGTTTTTGTATGCCATAAAACATTTGAATGAATTTATTCCATATTCCTTTACCAAGGTTTCCATTTCCAAATCAGTTTTTCCCTTAATGAACTCTGTAATAGCCACACGAAACACATAATCACAACAAGCGATTCCATCGGCAAACGAACGCCATTTTTTGTAAGCTTCAATCAAACTTTCTCCTTTTTTTGGTATGACAAAATCCATGACCGTTGTGGTACCACCGGCCAAAGCTGCTTTCGTTCCACTATAAAAATCATCTGCAGTGTTTGTTCCTTCGAAACAAGCATTCAAATGAGTATGAGTGTCAATGCCGCCAGGTAACACGTAAAGTCCTTTGGCTTCAATTATTTTAGAACCACCCGGCACTATAAGATGAGGACCTATATCCCTATTGAAAAAACGACAATTTCATAATTTCGATTTTTAATTCAATTAAATACTTAATAATTCCATCTTCAATATAGATATCGGCATCGAAAATAGCATCGTCGTTGACACATCGTCCACCCTTGATCAAAATTCGATTCTGCGAACTCTGCAGGATAAAAAAAAAAATTTTCAATTAAATTTGATTACAATGGGAAAAAACCAATCACGCTTTTGATTATTCATCGAAGGTCACAAGAACAACTAATTGTTTAAGCTTTATTTTTTTTAATAATAAAATTTGGCGCGCGTTTCAAACACTGCCTTAAAACATGATAAAAATCTACCCAATTTTAGTTTCGATACTCTGATTCGATCAAATCAAATTTATTCAACACAATACCTGTAGATGGATTGGTATCTTCTTGGTCGAAGAAATACCAGTTACATTTGATTTGGTTGACGCCATTGTTGCTAATGTTTATTTTATTTTCTGGTTGTTCTGGTAATTCATTCAACAATAACAACAACAAATAATATTCTTCTGGAATTTAAACTCGCATTCACACACACACACACACTTAGATTCACTAGTAAGTTTATTTAGCTATTAGTGGAAAACAACAAGACAACATGACAACCTAGAGTAAGATATCGTCGTCGTTCACATAAACGTCACTTCAAATAATAATAAAATGGAAACAAAACAACAAAAAAAAAACGTCACCAAACAATAAAATAAAAACTGTTTCTACAGAACAACCAGAAAAAATATGTTTGGGTATTCTTGGCAAACCAAATATAAACCAACAACTAGTTGGTTGACTGACGATCAAAGTATGTCAATCTCTTGAAGCATGAGTATAGTTCACCAAAGCAGAATTCAATGAAAAGAAGAAAAAAAAACAAAATTAATGAAGGAGAAAAAATTATGTTTAATATAACAATTATGATGAGAAACACAATATTTAGAGAGAGAAGCGATAAGAAAATTATTTAATATATTTTTTTTTTGATTGACATAATATGAAACCCAGTGTGCGAGTTTCACTCTACATCAATGGATGATTGAAGAATTGAAGTTTAAGTTTTGACTTTGCTCAAATCGAAATTCAACTTTTTTCTTTCACAAACTGTTTTTGTTGGTGTTTGAGATAGGGTTTTCAATGTTGAATTCAACGCTGTGCTTCGAGTTGGCTAATTATCGCGCGCGCACTTGTTTTTTTGTTTCGGTTGGAGTTTTATTATTATTGGTTGTTGTAAACTTCACACTTAATAATTACATTGAGAAGAAAAAAAGAAACACAATGCAATTCAATAACAAATTGTTTAGAAAATATCGATAGATACGGGTAGCGCGCGTAGCCTATACCAACCAAATGGAAAAACTTGATGGGCTTATTTTGTCTTTGTTGTTGGTGAAACAGACAACCAAAAAAGTAACATTCTCACTCGAATATTTTTGACTACCATTTTTTTTTCGTTTTGGGTGGGGAATACTTTTCATACACACATTGTGAAGTTGGTTGAAACACTCATTGGGCATTAATATTCTTTATAGAAAAGGTTGGCTTGGACGAAATGAAACGAAACAAGCCGTTTCGTAGTTATTGACGCCGCAATTTCGATCAGCGCATTACCCGATAATATTTAAAAAAAAATAAAAACCGAGTCTAGGACAGATGTGAAAAATGTACCGTTTTTTTTTTTTGTGAACCGAAATGTGTGCTTCACGCTAAAGTTTGCGCTGGTCGGGGAAACCCGCCAAAATGCGTTTCTATAGGAAAAAAAAAATAGAAGAGAGAACGTGATACAAGCTCTATTTCGACAATGCAGATGAACTTTGAACACAGCACCAATTTTTCGGTTAGTGTTGGAAAGGAAAGAAAGCGTGTTTCAACACCAACATACAACTTGGATCTTTCAATACAAATTGTAGTCAGATGAATTAATTTTAATTCTAGGCTTACTATTGCTAAATAGTATATTATTTAATAAAATTACTTAAACAGCTCTAAAATATAAACATTCAAAAAGATTTTCTATTCATTATTTAGTTCATTTTTCTTAATGTACACTCTGAAGTAAACTCCATCAATCTTTTCTTATTCAAGTCAAAACAATCTAGTTTGATTTGGATAAAATAACTTCGAATATAAACAAGAACAATTTTTTTCACAGAAAAACAGCTTAAAATAGAAATGAAAAGAATTTGAAAAAAAATTTTTTACTGACCTGTTGTTGCTGTTCGTTTTGGTCGTTCATGCTGAAATTATGTAGTGCTGTTGACGAGGAAAAAAATGCTCGTTTTCTTTGAGCAGCCAACGATAGTTTTGGTTGTGGTGGTTGAGTATATGGAAAATTATGAGCCAAAAAACACGAAGAATTTGGATACTGTGTAGTTACTACTGGTATTGTTGAATAATTTTTCGTTGTATAAGGCAACGAAGATTTACAATTGTCGTTGTAAGAAATCGAATGTCGTCGGTGATTCTCGTTTCTTTGTTGTTTTTTAGCAGAAAATTTCTCCTCACTAGTAATATCGAAAAATTGTTGCTGTGGCGATGATGACAGTGGAGGCGGCGTTCGTGCTAAACAATGTGAGGATGATGAAGTAAATTTGCCGCCACTGGCTACCCATTGGTCTACAGGCAGATTATCGTCGTTATTAACCTGACGCGGATATCGATAGTGATGGTGGTAGCTATCGATTTTATCTTCGACAATACCTAATACGGCGCGAACGGCACTAGACTCGTTTCGACTAGCAGCTCGTATACTGGATATTTGATGCTCATTTGTCGGCCAATCAGCAACCGGACTATTATTTCTACGACGGTTAGCTAAAGGGAAATGTCTTATTGGTGTCGATGACGAAGATGGTGGCTCATAAAACGATTGTCCCAAATATCCAAAAGCGTTTTGATGTTCAGTTTGTCGTCGCTGATGCCGTCCATATTGTTCAACGGTTTCGAACAAAACCAAATGAGATCGACTTTTTTGCTTGGAATCGTACAAGTTTGAGGTGTACAAAGGAGATTCGAATAAACTTTGATGAGGCATCGATCAACAATTATTGACAGAAACAGAAACAAAATTTATTTGAACAAAGTTTACTGGCAGAAAAAATAATTTCATTTGACTTCAGAAGATTAGAAAACAATCAATTTATGAGTGAAAAATTTCTTTATTATTTGCAAAAGGTTTTTTTTTCCCACTAGAATTGTATATTTTAAATAGAAACGCTAGTTTCATTTTTAAAAAAAAAAACTCTTTTTTCAAGAAACATGACAGGCATTGATTTTGTGTAGTAACTTGTAGCACCTGTATGTTGGTTGTCTTAAATATTTTCGATGTCGATGAAACGTACAGATGTCATGCACTGAAACACAGATGCAAATTCTTGAAAGATCGTGATTTAATTGTTTTACTCTTCTACTATTTTTTTTAAAGGCCATTTTAAAAAAAATGTTAGTTTTTTCGGTAGCTAGAATGACTATCTATTTAAAGTACAGCCACTTCTCGAGTTTCGATCATCTCGGCTTACGATCTTTTGCAGATTCGACAAGTATACTCCAATGCTAAGAAGAAAAGCGAACAAATCGATTGTGTGTGTGTGTGTGTAGAACGCTGTATCTCGCTGTAACACGGAAAATGACTGTACATTCATCAGATGTTTTGTTTCATCTAAATTATCATTATTAATACTTGAATTTAATAAGCTATCAAACAAATGCATTTCAAATGGATTGTTTGAAATTGGAACTAGAAAAAACAAATTCCAAAAAACTTTTTTATCATGGAATGTCAATTGTTTAGAATCGCTTCGTTTAGTTTTTGAAAAACATCTTCAGCTGTCAGCTTCTCAGTGGTCACCATCAATGTTTTGTTACGATTTTTGGAACCAGAATCCAATGAAATGCACCTCGGTTTCACACCCAAAATGTGACTAATGAAATCAATGAGCTCTTCGTTAGCGGCACCTTCTCTAAGAATAGTATTTTAAATAAATCATCAGGATTAATTAGATATTTAAACCGATATTCACAATTATTTCCAACAGTTATATCTATAAAATGAAATTTTATTCTGACCTTGGTGGTGCAGCAATTTGCACTCCTATACACTCATCATCGATATTAACAATATTGGATTTCTTGGCTCCAGGTTTTGCGCGTACAATTAAACGAAAAGTGTTTTTCGAAACCGAAACAATCGAATTCGGAATTGACATTATCCTTCATCAATATAAAAAAAAAAATTTTTTTGATGGTTGAACAAAATAAATTGTTGGATCAAACGATCACGACCAAAAAAGAAAGAGAGACACGTGAAAAAAATTTAAAAATCAGCTGTTGAATTTAACATGACATGAATATGAAATGGAAATCACGAGATAGCGCTACACAAAATTTTCAAAACAAAGTTTTAAATTTTGAAACTTTTATTTTTTTCTGTTCTCATACCAAACCATTTTTCTAATGGAACAACAACAACAACAAAATTTTTTACAAGTAAAAATGAAACAATTACATCATCACGTCATCGACGTCATTACCCGTTCATTATCGTTTTCCATAGCCAGATTGGTTGAATATCTTTTTAGGAAAATAGTAATAATTATCATCATATCAAGAACAGTGACGATGTTCAGTGAGGCTCGGTTGTTGGGTCATATTTTTTTTCATGTTGGTGAATAAAAGAAACAAAATTATTAAAAAAAATATGAAATTACCAATCAAAGGCAAAGCAATTTTGATGAGAGGATGTGTTTCCTCTCCGCTAGATAAGCTTTCTATTTCCCAATATTTGATCGATCAAACAAATGGTTTTTTTCGTTGTATTTTTTTTTTTGTTTTCGATCCAGTTGTTTTTTTCAAATCTGGTTAAAATTAGTTTGATCAGTTCATGATGACTTTTTCGGTCATCGTTTCGCAAAGATGATTACTTCCTTTTTAGTGAAATAATTCTTTCTGATGAATTTCTTCTTCTTTTTTTTTAACAATATCCAAAAATTCTTAAATTGGTTTGATTCTTTTGATTGATTCAATCATGAGTGTTCAGTATCAGAAAAACGATCGTTTCAAACATTGCTCGAACGCTATCATTAAGATTATTGTTTTTGTAATAAATTTTTTTATATTGATCGTTCACTGCCAAGAAACAGAAACTGTTGATGTAACACAATGTTACGGTATGAGGTGCTCATTTCGATAGAGAATAATTTTTAGTTTTATTACTTATATTGAAAGATTCTCCAGGAGACTTGTTTCAAGTTTATCCACAATTAAATGGAACGTTTAAAATAAAAATTAAAAAGAAATGTCTTCAATTACAGTCTTTGGAATTATTCTTGTACGCTTTAGATTTGTCTATTGTGGATCAAGTTTTTCTCAAAGAAATCGATCAACTCGATCAATCCAAATTAAATTCTATTAAAATAAACAGGCCAGTAATGTTATTTGGCCCAACTGAGCTAACAAACTTTCCTACAAATTCGCGTTTCAAACTGGCCATTGTTTTTATGGATCATACCGGTGTAGTCAACATTGCTCTTCATCCCAAAGAGTTTCACTGTAATCAACATGTTCAAATTTTGAGAAAAAATTGATTTTTCAAGTGTTTTTCTTTCAAACAGTTTACAACAGTATGGCCGAAGAGTCATCAACAACCGAATTGTTTCTGATAATGGTTCTTGGAGCATTACTCGTAGTGACTGTCATTCTATTAGCGATGCTCATCTACATGTATGTCATAATTTTAAACAAAGTTTTAGTATTTAGTATGACGTTAGTTTGAGAACCGATTTTTTTCAACCTATAAAATTTAAACTTTTTAATTGAGTACATTGCAATATTTCATGAACTCAATCAAAGAGCAGATTTGATCAAAAAAATAAATAAATAGAAAAAAAGCGATATTTTTTTAGTTTCAAAACAAACATGAATTTTAGACAACTATTGATCAATGTTCTTAGAAATTATTTCAATAATGGTCGTGTTCAGAACAATCTGATTCTTTGGCGCAAAAACCGTGGCAGTCGTAAATTGATGAAAGGTAAATTTTCGACAAAATTTATTTTAAACGATTTGATTGGTTACGAAATGAAACTAGCTCATTTATTAAATGATCAAGACAATGAAGGCGAGATCATACTGAAACCTAAATCGCATGTCATCCATGTCGATAAAATATTGACCATGATCAATGAGCTTCTTAATGAAGAATCTCTCAAAGCCGAGTACACTAGTGTTCCAAAATCAAAGTTGAATAGTTGGAATTATGGACGTTTACCGGAGCATAGAATAAAAAATCGATACGGTAATTTGTTGCCTTACGACCATACTAGAGTGATACTTGAGAAGACTTCACCAGAAGAAACTAACTACATCAATGCCAACTTCATTGATGGATATCATCAGCCGAATAAATATATCGCAATGCAAGGACCCATAGAAACAACGATCGAAGATTTTTGGAGATGTGTTTGGCAACATCGATGTCAGCAGATTGTTATGCTCACAAATCTCGAAGAAAGTGGAAAAGTCAGTAAAGCTTTCTTGATATCAGTTTCATAAAATTAGTTTGATCAGATAAAATGCGAAAAGTATTGGCCAGACAATAGCCAAATGTATGGAAAAATCAAAATCACTTTGCACAATAGTGAGCTTTTTGCGGATTACATCATTCGAACATTTATGTTGGAAAAAAATAATGAACAATTGCTTGTAATTCAATATCATTTTCTTTCCTGGCCTGACCATAACATTCCGATGTACGCATGCACTTTTATCAGTTTCATCAATCGAATACGATCATCGGCACTTTACGCTGAAACTAATCATATCGTGGTGCATTGTTCGGCTGGGATCGGCCGTACTGGTGCTTTCATTTTGATTGATTCAATGCTAGAAATGGCAAAAAAAGAGAAAAAGATTGACGTGCTAGGACATTTTTGCAAAATAAGACCACAAAGAATTAATATGGTGGAAACATTTGCTCAATATAGTTTCGTTTACCAAGTACTAGTTGAAGCGTTATCACACGAATCAACTGACATTTCTTGCAGCGATTTCGAATCTTATTTTATGGATCTGACCAAAGGCAACGATAAAAATTGCAAACTCATTGAGCAATTTGAGGTTTTTTTTCACTAAAAAAAATGATATTATTCAAAATCAACAAAAATGAATTTCTGAATTTTAGATTCTCAATGTTATGTCATTTAGGAAACTCTCCCCAGAAATTTGCAAATTTGGTTTGCTTAACTTTAAGCTCAACCGAAGATCTGATGTCATACCTCGTAAGTAAAAACAAATGAATTGACTGTAAACTTTTATTTTTAAAATTGAATAGCTGATTATGCTAGAGTGATTCTGCCTCATCACGAAGATTATATGAATGCAGTTTATGTAAATGTAAGATTTTCTTAAATTTAAGTTTTTTCAGTCGATAAAAGATTAATGAATTAGGGTTACCGAAAACAAGACGCCTACATTGTCACACAAATACCGTTCGAAAATAATCGACAACAATTTTGGAAAATGATCGAGAACACAAAATCTACAATGATTTTGTTGTTAGGTGATGTCAACACAGAGGATCTGATTGTCTGAAACTTTATTTTTATTTTTTGAAAAATGTACTGATTAGATTTTTTCATTTTCGATATTCATTTTAGTATTGGCCTCAGTTGATCAATAAAAAGTTCGATTTCAACAATGAATTGATTGTGACGTTGGTGAAGGAAGAAATATTGACCAACAACATGACATTGAGAACGTTTCATTTAAAACCATCCGATCTAGTGGTGCGACAATTTCATGTGCAAGGCATCAACGCGTTCTTTTCTACGGGTAATCATCATCAAACTCAGCAGCCATCACTATGGATTGATATTCGAGAGAAGCTGGAAAATTTAAGTCCAACATCTCACCCCTTAGTGGTTCAGTGCATGTGAGAAAAATTTTTTTCGCAAGTTCAACTTAAATTTTTAATAAAATTTTTCATAGTGATGGAGTTCAATTGAGCGGAGTATTTTGTGCCGGAAATTTCATTTTCGAACGTATTAAAAGAAGAACAACAGATAGATGTTTTCTTGGCAGTTCAAAAAAATTCGTTCCAACAGGCCACAGTTTATTATAAACTTTGTAAGTTTCTTTGGAATTTGAATAGAAAAATTAATAGAAAAACATTTTTTTTTCTGAATCGAAAAACCAAACAAGGAACAATATCACTATTTACATCAAATGGCATTGGCCTATGTTCAATCATTCGATCAATACGCCAACTTTAAATAAAGGATACACAATGAAATTGAAATGGTCAACAGGAAAAAATTTCATTCACCCCCATACGATGGATTCCCATTCAAATTATACACACATATACTCGTCATCATAATAATATATATTGTCAGAATAAATAAGAAGAGGAAAAAAAATTAAACAAGTTTTTATTAATAATAAATTTCAAATAGACAATGATAATATGAAACAATTCCATTATTTAATTAAGAAATTCAAGAACATCTGTTCAGCGTTGTTGTTTTTCATGTTTCAATCAAATCAAATAACTTAACACACACACACCAAAACACACTGTTGTATTATTATTTTTATAAAATTTATATATATTTATAAATACAATTGTTCAAAATCCAAATCAAATAAGAAAGAAGCGTTTGTGTATAAAAGAATTTTAAAAAAAAAAATGTTGTTAACAGAATTTCAAATCTCAAGTATATAAGTTCTTGAAAGTGAGGCTTATTATAATTCCTATCGGGATAACCGAATGAGATTACCAGAGAAAAAGAGACATGGCCTGAAACATGTTGATGTTGGTAAACATTTGGAAAAAAACACGACGCGATAGACTGAAAAATCACGAACAAAGGGTTTTTTTTTCCTAGACATCATCAGACATTCTTTGATAAAAAAAAATACATTTATATCGTAATAATACAAAGAAAGAAAGATCAAATTACCAAATTACAACAATAAACAACAAAATTAATAATAATATTAAGTCTCGTGAAAGAGCCGAAAATATCATCTCGCTATGCTTCAACGTGTGTGTGTGTGTGTGTTTATGAAGAACATAATCGAACATCGAGAAAAATCATTATTGTGGTTGGTTGTATTGAGGAAAAAAAACGGACCAGAAAAATGTGGCATTAGATTTATTTTTCTGAATGAATTAATGTATTGAAAGAATTGGATTCATTTGAACACAGCCACTGAAAAAAAAAAGAAAAAAAGTTTATTTTCTTCAGCACAATTTCTTTGCAAGATTTTCAAGAGTTTAATCGGTTTAAAATGATTTGAAACATTTATCAAATGCTTTTGGAAAATTGATGCACTAAAAAAGTTTTTTCCATACAAAACTGACAATAAAAAGAATTTTTTTTTTATTTTTATTTGAAATAAAAATTATGGCCATCTATTTTGTGAACATGGTGAAAAATTTTTTCCTTGAGAATTCTTTGAAGAAAAAATGCGTGACAAAAAGTTTTAACAACGAAACAAAGTATTTAATAATAATATAAAAAAGCCTAGAAAGAGAGACAAAATTTTTAAAGTCCTAAGTGTTTGAAATGGGAGCTCAATATTAAAAAGAAAAAAAAATTTGAAGTGAAAAATTCAGCGTTTCCAGTGTTTTAAGCAAAAAAAAAAAAAAGTGAATATATTTAAGAATATGTTTTTATCAATTTTTTTTTTTTTTGAAAAAAAAATTCGATGAAAAGACAGTGAAGTTTTTCTGCAATTTTTCTTCATCAATGATAATTTAATAATTATACAACATAAAAAAATTTAAGAATTGACAGATAAGAGCACAGTCATCATAATCATATTGACAAGACAAGGACAAAATAGGTTAATTTTTTGTTTTGTTTGATTGGACAAAAATTCAGAAAAACGAAGGAGGGTAAGAAAAAGAATAAAAGATTTTCTTTCAAATTTTCATGTGATGTATAATTTAAATAGATTTATAGCATAATCTAGCGTACCGAATTCACAAATCAAATTTTCAAATTAATTTAGATGATTCATTTCTTTTTGTGTAAATTTATTTCTAATAATATTTAAATTAAATTTTTGAGAAATAGAAAAAATTTCAAATTTATTGGTCAAGATATAAACATTTGAAAATCAACTGTGCCTGAGATCGGACGCGACCGACAGAAGATTAAAAAAAAAAAAGTACTTTTTCAAAGATCTTGTCGATAATAAAATTATTTGTTTAAAAAGATTACAAATTTAGTTGATTTTTTTTCTACTCACTTGATTATATTGCTGAATTTTTTTCTGTATTCTAAGAATTTGTCGTTTTAGTAATCATTGAGAAATTTGAAAAAAAAGAAAGAAAATCTGAAGATTGATGGCAATCGTAAACGCTATATTATAGAATGGTCTTTTTTTTGTCGTATCTTGTTTCAAAGTATCGTACATTTTTTTGATGTTTTGGTATTTTTTCTTTTGTCTTTTCCCTTTTTCTCTCTATCTTTACGGATTTCTCGAACTAAGGTGTAAAAAGCATCATCGACACCCATTCTAGTTTTGGCCGATGTTTCCACAAAAGGTACACCATAATTTTTGGCGACTTCTGACGCACCACGCATGTCAACCGAGCGCGTTGGAAGGTCACACTTGTTTCCGACAAGCACCATGGGAACATCATCCGCATCTTTGACTCTTTTAATCTGAAATGAAAAAAAAATTAAGAATAAAGTTCTAGTATTTTTAAACTTATCCCACCTGTTCCCTGTAGGTAGAAATATCTTCGAATGACTTTGCATTGTTGACTGCAAACACTAAAAGAAAGCCTTCGCCGGTTCGCATGTATTGATCTCTCATGGCACTGAATCGATAATAGAAAATTCAGATTTAAAAAATCCTTTCAATGGTAGAATAAATAAATTCAAACCTGTACTCTTCTTGGCCAGCAGTATCAAGAATGTCGAGCAAGCAAGTTTCTCCATCAATGACTACTTGTTTTCTATAAGAGTCTTCAATTGTTGGATCATACTCATCCACAAAACTAAATTTAGAAATGTTAAAAAAATTGCATTTCAAAATTATGAATGACATACTGATTTTGAATTAATTGTATTGTCAAGGCACTTTTGCCGACACCACCGGCTATATTTAAAATGAAAAGAAAACGGTCAATTTAAAAATATTAACATGAATCAAACAAGAAAAACTTTATAATCATGAAGACTTATTAAGAAATGATTCAATTAAGAAACATGATTTTCTTCATTTATAGAACAGAGAATTTAAATCAAATATTTAAACGGAAAAAATAATTACCGCCGACCACGACAAGCTTGTATTCAGTCATGTCCGCATGACACGTGTTATTTGATTGAAAACAGATATTTTTGTTGTAAATTAAGAATCGTTTTGTAGTTATAAAAAAGCAACAAATTCAACAACAATTGATGAAAAAAATAAGCAAGTAAGAAGTTGGGAATATGGAATGAAAGGAAAAAAATTTGAGAAAATGTGATGGATACTTTGAGTGAGCAGAGAAAAAAAAAAGAAGAAAAATTTCACATTAAAAACAACGATATGCAATAATGATTGTTGTCGGCATGAGTGTGTGTGTTTGATTGCAATGAGTGATGGATGATAATTATTGAATGATGACTGTTGACCAAACCCAGGTCGTTGTCATTTTTTGTCAAATATTCTTGTCCTTTTGCTGAATAGTTGTTTTTTTATAAATATTTAAAAAAAAATACAAAAACTTAGATCATAATTGTTTGTGATCAACCTTTTGGTCTTGTGCTATAATATAATGCAATATCAACATTCACCTAACAAGACCTAAACAACGATCAAGATGAGACAACAAAAAAAACACTACATAGACGTACAAGCATAATAATTCCAATGTGAGAACACACACAAAAAAAAAAACATAAAACTGAAGTTATATGCGTTGCTTTTATACGACTACTATACTTTCTGGTGAGATAGGCACTGAGAGACTAAAGTTTTTGGTAAAACTATGGCACAAACACAAAAGGAATCAACAACGACAACCAACAATATAAAAAAAAACTGTTGTATGCGAGAAACAACCACTCACTACACTGGAAGGTGGACATATTTCCACTCAGTTGTGCTTTTCTACAGCTGCCTCTCCATATAGCCTATGACAATTTAAAATCTTTTTGACGCGCGCGCTTTTTTTATTCTTTTCAAATTAAGGAATTTATTTGCTTCATTTTATTAATGTTATTTTTTTTTATTGGAAAATAATCAGTTTGATTAATAAACAAAAAAATTCAAATAAAAATCTTATTGATCAGAGAGAATAATTCTAAAATTTTTCCACTTGATTCAAGCATTTTAACATTCATCAAAAATAATAAGTTCTCATCAAACTATTGAAAAACTATTTAAAATTTGAAAAATTCACCAGTAGGTAATATGAAATGTCAAACTTTATTTCCAAGAATTTATTTTTTAATTAGAATCTCATTAAGAACTAAAAACAAAGTTAAAGAAATCGTTTTCATTTTATCTACCAGCGAAAAAAACGGGAATTAAAACTTGAATATTAAAACTAAATTTTTCTGTTTTCAAAGAATCCATATAAAATCAGTCTACTTGATAATATGACCGCCAAAAATATTTTGCTTCTAGTTTTGAATTGTTTTTTTTTTTCATACCCGAAAAAAGCCAAAACGCTGCGAGATAGAATGCTTGAGGTGATATGTGGTGTTAGTGGTATGTTGGTTGTGGTCGTGTTTTTATTGTGCACCTCCCCATCACTGAAAGGCATTAATATTAGGTGTATTCTAAAGTAATGTCGCTTTTTTTCCATATCGATATTTTTCTATTAAATTGAAATTTTTAAACTATTAAAATTAAATTTCTAATCAATTTTATATCATTAATTTCTTTGTTTTAACAGTTTTTTTTGTTGTTGTCTAAATTTCAGGATCGGTAAAAATCAATGAATTTTTGTGTGAAATATCTTGAAAGAGCAATTTAAATACAATCTAAATTTTATTTGTTTTTGAAAAAGTGTTGTTGGAACTAGATAAAAAAAAGTCATAAAATTTAATAATGAAGAAAAAATCGAAATAATCAGAAATTCAGAAGCGTCTGTGAGATACACAGATATTTATTTGTTAAACGTAAATTTAACAATGACAAAATATCAAGATGATTCAAAGCGATAATTATGATCTTTTTGAAAAAAGATCACAAAAAATTATTGATAATGAAAAAGATTATATATTTTACTAGAAATTCAGATTTTTGCAAATTACAAAATTAAATATACGAAAAAAAAAACGACATTACTTTGGAATACACCTAATATTTGAACTACAACGTACGTTTGGGGGCAGCATAGGTCCAACGTTTTTTTTATGTTGACAGACGCCTTTTGTTAGATTGGCCACCACCAAATAAATGCAATGGTCGCGCATTGCTGTGACTTGCTGCCGCCTGTCTAATTTGTCTTGTTTGACTGTGTCAATCTTTCCCTACTTTCTCTTTCGTCATTCCAAGCCTCCCTCATATTGTCAACTGTTTGTCCGTTCTCGGGTCCTTGACATCTTGTTTTTCTTTTCCATTAATTGATGCATTTCAATCAAAAATCAATTTGGACCACCTCGAGGTGCTCTTAATTTTTTGTGTTCAACAGTTTCTAAATACTGTAATAATAAAATTATCAAAAAAAAAAAAAATGTCGATCTGTAACAACAATGAAGATGAAAGTGATCCGTTTAAATCAATTCTTTCATCAATTTTATCAACTATATCAAATCATTCCAATGATTTAAAAACTGACTCAAACTCGTCCGACTCAAACACTGCAATCTTGTCATCTTCTGAGTCGTCAGATTCCAAAAACGATATCGACGACTCTCCTTCTCTTACGAATAGCACAACCAGCTCCACTAATATAGAGAATATTAAAAATAGCCAACCTGAAAAGAAAGCTGAACCAATTAAAAATATCCGTGAATTGAATGAATTTATCTCATGTTATCTGTGTAAAGGTTATTTGATTGATGCCACCACTATAATAGAATGCCTTCATTCATGTAAGCTCAATAAATTTTATTATTCCATTGCTAATTTTCTAAATTTTTTCTCAGTTTGTAGAACTTGTATTTTAAAATATTTAGATAATGAAGAAAATTTGAAAAGCCGTTTCTGTCCAAAATGTGATACTCAAATTCATAAAACCAAACCTAAAATTAATATTAGATCTGATCCAACTTTACAAGACATTGTCTATAAATTGGTGCCAGACTTGTTTAAAAGTAATTTTTTTTTCTTTTTTAAAGCTACAATTTTCAAATTATTTTGTTTTAGATGAAATGAGCCGGCGAAAGGAGTTTTATCAAAAACATTTAGAAGCAGGTATGCCAAATAAATTTCAAAATCAAAAAAACATTTTTAATAAAAATGAAAAAAATTTCAGCTGTTGGTCTTTCAAATGAAGAGAAAGGAGAAATCAATGGGGAACGATTGATTTTGTCAGGAGAAGATTGGATTCAGATCACAATCGAGTATTTCCCTGAAATCACCGATCCTTATAAATTGCTGCCATTCAATAATGATGAAAATTTACTCAATAGCAAATTCAAAGATCTCAATAAACGTCGATATTTGCTGTGTAAAGCTGGCATGAAAGTTTTACATTTGAAAAAATTTATTCGCTCCAAATACGAGCTTGAAAATAATGTGCAAGTAGATTTATTCTACAAACACGAATTGCTGAAGGATGATTATACCATTATGGATATGGCCTATATTTATTCTTGGAGAAGGGTGAAGTTTTTTATTTTTTAAAGTCATAACCACTAATGATTCAACTTTTTTTCCAGCATATGCCAATACCTTTATATTATATCATTATGGATTCTACTAAGAAGCTAGAAGAATATCATTGGCTCTTTTCTCAAAATCACACTAACGTTTCCACCAACAATAAAATGTATTCAATTTTCTTTCGACGTAATAATCACTCGAAATCGAGATTAAGATTCAGATCATCAAGTCGAAAGTTGAGGTTGTCCCAAACATCAGATAAATCTGATACCAAGAATATCACGACTATTATAAATGCTAATCTAGTCTTGAATAATAATAATAATAACATTAAAGAGAATCATCATAGTAATAATAACAGTTTAAACACAACATCCATGACATTTCCAAAATCTGTTACACTCTCAAAAAATGTTGAAAGGTTTTCTTTAACTCATTAAATCAAATAAATGTTATAAAACCACTTTATTCTCATAAATTCTTCGTTTTTTTTATGTTGAATACATCTAAATTTTCATTAAAGTAGTAACCGCTTAATATAATCACAGTAACATTATCAATAGCTCAATTTTGTCAACTGAACTTGTTCCTGGAATGAAGTTTTTTTTAAATCTGAATTTAGCTATTTTTTAGTTCCAAAGTGATTACAATAAGCGGAAACTACTATATTTTTGTATTTAATATGATTTTATTGGTCTCAAAAGAACGTTATCTGATTTGTGATTTTTAATAAAAAAAATTCTTATTTTCTTACTAGACAAAGCCTAAAATTTAATCCTAAACTTCAAAAATAGAAGTTTTTCTATGAACAATTCATGGCATCAAAATTGAAAAATTCAAAAGAATTTTTATTTATATAAATATATAGAGAGTTTCCATGGTTTCGCTTGAAAGTTTTTGTTTTACTAAACTTTAAAAAAGAAATTTTTCTCTGAACAAGATAAAAGCGATCAGAAACTGAGATTTCAGAGCATCAAATAATTTTCTATACAGAAAAATACCCAAAAAATACTGGATTTTTTTCTCTAATAAAAAATATTATCATTTTTTTTCTAATTCAATGATTAAATAATAATTCCATTATATATTCCAAGATAAGAAACAATAGTTTTTTTTTAGAACAGTAAAAAAAAATTTTGTATCAAATACTTACGCAGTCATTACTGTATATTATTATATTTTCTCACCAAGTACTCACTTAATGTTGTATTAAGTGTTTAAAAAAAATTTATTCGCCAACATGACACATTTTCAAATTATCAAGATTTTCCGAAAAACTTGAGTATTCTTTATGTGAAATTATTTTCCAGAATGATTTTTTTTTTGACATTTGTTTCACTCTTATCTTTTTTTGCCTAAATCGGACAATATTTATGAAGTTTTTGTTTTTTTTTGGGATTTATCAATGAAAAAAAATATTTTGTATGCAGTAAAAATTCAAGAGAAACCTGTGTTCTGCTGTTTCTATTCAAATATTTTTATCAATTCAAGTTTTCATTTTTTCTGAGTAATAATAAATTTTAAATAACCAAAAAAAAAACAGTAAGAATTTTGAATTGTTGTGAGAGTTTATTTTTTTGTTTAAGTTTGTTGAAATAATGTTTTAGCAAATTCTACTGCTGAACAAAATAGTGTCCAATAATATGATTCTTCACCACACATTTCGTTGGAATAAAAGGTGTTTATGTATTGTATTGTAGATAATATCGCTCTAGGATTCGATTTGATAATGACAAATATTAAAACGGGTAAAAGATCATCAGCAGAAGGGTCACTATTACCAGTACCCAACAATGAAATTATGTGAGTGCAACACCGGTGAACACATTGAACTTTATCATGTGGAGCTTTATAAGCTGACCATAATAATAATTCGGCTTGGGCAGAAGGCCATGGACTAGTATTAAAATATTTGGGCGCAATTCTGAGCGAATCGGAATGATGAGTGATACTTTCTGCTAAAGTCGAAATCTGTTGATGTAAAATTTGATCACGCATTTGATCAATATCACCATTCGGATAGAAAGCGTATAAATAAATTTTATTGAACAAATGTTGTTCAATAATTTTCTTTGCTAATTGGATTTGTTCTTCAGTCAATATTTGTAACTTTTCAAGCAATCCATTTGACAATGCGTTTACTAAAGAAGCTTTCTCGTCAGTCAAAGTTGACTGATCACGGAATTTGGAAATCAAAGAATTAATATATTCCGAATGTTTGTCCAAAATCAATCTGACCAGCAACGATATGATGATAAAATTGTTTGATTCCTTTTCTTTTTGAAGTGAAAATTCTAAAGATTTGATATGTTCTAGTTTTTGTAACAAATACTGTCTGGATTTCAATAAATAGACAATGTAAAAATAACGAATTTTCATATCAACCTCCAATTGCTTAAATAAATTGACAAAATCTTCTTGAGAGATTTCTTGTATCAGCCGTAGAATGTCCATTATTAAAACAGAAGTTGAAATGGTTTCAACGTGCCGAGATTTCGATAAAATAATCTTTAAAAAAATTTCATTAATATTTAACTTGAAATTAGGATTTATCTAAAAAATTACTTTGAGAAACATGATGAAATCTTTTCTGCTAAACAAATTTAGAAACCGATAACTCTCATATATTCTAGATAAATTGATTAAACACATTAGCTTGCATAATTTGAGTTTAATATCATGATGAATTTGATCAATTGAAAATAAATTGAAAGAATCTGGAGGTTTTGAAGATGCATCAACGCTATCTTGGAAATCGATTAAACTAGAATCAGTTAAATTTAAATCAATAATTTGTTGTATAGTTTCATTTTTTGAGCGATATTTTCCTAGTATTTCATTAGTTTCTGCTCTTATTGTTTCAATATCTAATGATGAAGATGTTATCGTAGTTAAAGTTGAATCATTTTTACTATAAAACACATTATCTAACATGTCAAAACTATCGCCAGCCGTTGATAATTCTTGTGACTTATTATTATTATCTTTCAAAGAAATATTTTTAACTTTTTCTTTGATATTCTTTAAACCAGTAATAACTTTTTTGCTGATTTTAGCTTTCGTATTACTTAGATTGGAAGTAGTTTGAAAAAGATCATTCGGTTCAATTTCAACGCTTGGCGTTGGCTCTGGTGAAGCATTGTGGGAAGATGATGATAATTTTGCTACATCATCATTGATATCTTCAAAATTCAAAGTCAAAACTCCTAAGGATTGCATCTCTGAATTGCTTTCGTTTATCACCGTGGGAAAAAAATCCTGCGGCTGATTTGAAATTTGAAATATTTCAGAATCAAACAAATGTGAAGAATCGTCAAATTTGTTGTTCAACAATTTTGGCGAATCATTTGATATAGATAGAGACATTCCGATTACTTCTTTATCATTTTTGATTTGAATATTATTGACTTCAACATTAATTATGTGATCAATTTCTTTGAGTATTTGGTTGAAATTATTTTCAAGTATAAGTTGCTTATTTGTGATTTTTTCCAACAATTTATCTTCATTTTTTATGCCAAAAAACTGTTCGTTGAAATCAGTATTTTTTATTTGAAAAATTTGTTTTGAAATGGAGAATATTTTCAAAGTGGAAAATCTATTGCTATTATTTGATAACATTTGCCTTATGTTTTTGTTCGAAAACTCATTTAAATTTTGAGTTGGATCAATATGTTGTGATTTTTTCAAGCCTCGGTCAGTTTTCAATGAATTTTCTTTTGATTCGTATTCAAAACTCAGAACAATTTCTGGAATTTTTTTAAAATGAACACTCAAAGGATTGTCGGATTGTTCATTGTTTTGTTCCAAAAATAATTTAATATATTCTATCAAGAACTTGAGTTCAATATCAGAAATTAGAAAATAAGGCAATTTAATAGATTCAATGGAACGAGGTATAGACAAACTTTTGGCAATATACAAAATGTGATCAATGACGAAAGATAAGCAGTCGTTGCTGAATAAATCACAAATTTCTTTATAAGACTGATTTACTTTTTCCCATTTAGATAAAGCCAAAATTTGGAGAATTTGAGCACATTGCATCAAATTGTAATGAGCAATTTGGTTGATGTGAAGATCGGTGATACCAAATAAATCAGGATTCTGAATAGCCGGACAAAGAAGAAAAAAGAATATCATATCAGTAAAAATAGTTTGTATTCTTTCAAATTCTAAATGTTCGATTAATTTGATATAAAGTCGGTTCATCAACAAAACCAAAGATTGTGGAAAAGCGTAAATGTTATCTTTCAAAGATTTTATAAAGTAGCTAACAAAATATTTTAGCTTTTGTAAAGTCCATTTTTTGTAGCGTTCTAAATTGACTTGGTATTCTGGTAAGTTTTCGTCTCCGAAATGCTTTCGTCGCTCGTCTGAATGAAAACGCATTGCAGCTCGATTTGAATCAATGTCTAAAAAAAGATTATCCTCAGATAAAACTAACATTACTGGCTGATTGAGTACGAGTTTGTAAAAAGTTTTCAATTCTGACAGTTCGTCACAAAAATATCGATATATATTCCAAAACGAAGAGTTTTTATTGTAGATTTGACGCCGAAGATCATTGCAAAAATTTAAATAAATTTCGATCAACTCTTCCATCATTTCAATCAAAGATAATCTATCTTGGTCTAAAAAGCAATGACTGTAAACAGTAGAGACAATGATTTTGGAAAGAAGATCAAGAAAATTGGGACAATTTTTTTCAGCATGATACAACAAATAAGTAACAGCTTTAGGATTATTTCTAAGATATTGAAGCATGTGACTTAAAGACTGTTCATTAGAAGAAAATTTTCTGTGACCTTCGACATATTCAAATTTTTCAATGCTATTAAGTTCGGTCATCAAATTAATAGGATCATTGGAGTGATTAACGTGTAATTTGTCACAAACGTAACGTTGATTTTTGATATTGCACATCAGCTTGAAGGTCGATTCAATTTCATCAGTAATCTAGAAAAAAACAGAATATGATTGAAAAGAATCCAAAATTAAACTAACGTCAATGTTGAGTTGTTTTATCGAGTTATACTCGCTTTGTTTGTAGATATGTTCCTTGCGAATATTTTCAATCAACTCAGCCGGATTCATTTTTGTTTTTTAAACCAAGTTTATCAATTTTGTTTCTTTGTCAAACAATATGATCTATTAACAAATAAAAAACAAGTTATCAATTTATCAAATTAAAAAAAGTGGCAAGATGAAAATAATAAGTCAATAAACTTGATGAAATCCTCCAGCCAATTAAAATGAATATAAGTTTTGTTTTTTTTTATCAAAAATTCTTTGTCGCATTCGAAGAATTCTTTTTCATGACAATAGAAAACTGGTTATTGTCATTCATCATTGCTCACTCAAACCAATGCAACCCACCCATTTAATGATACATTTCAGTCGATTTTACAACAGAAAACAATACTGAACGATAATATTTGATAATTAACTGACAACCAAAAAAATTTTATCAAACACAAGACCAACTATCAACAAAAAAAAAATAACTGAAAATTTTCAAGTCAAAAAATGATCAAAAATCAACAAGTATTCTAAATCATCGATACAATCGATGTACGTTTTTTTTTTTGAATATTCTAAAAAGAGAGAAAACTGTAGTGATTAAAAATTTCATCAAAAGAAATTAGAAATTTAGAGAAAAAAAATTCTTAATTGGTACAAAAAATTGAATTTAAAAACAATTTGAATAATCATAATCAAACCGAGTTGCTTTTAACTGAAAAACTTGAAAAATGAAACTAAAAAGCGATTTACAACCATTACACAAGTCGGCTTACGGAACGATTTCATGCTGCATTTCTATTCTCGTCATTATTCTCAGTTTACTAATAACAAAAATGCTTTGTTTTTCAATGACTAATATCGATGTAAAAAATATTGACGAAGATGAGCCCTATCCTAAAGAGTTTTCAAGTTTCGAGGATTACCTCAATCAACTTGAGCTCTCGGGAACGATAAAAACTTATCCTAAATGTATGTTAAAAAAAAACTTCGGAGTTTTTTGAATTTATTTTTTCTTCTGTTGAAAATAGTTGATGAAAAATTGAATATTCCAGTCAATGTTTTCAATAAAACTCAACTATCATCAATTTCGTCACTTGATCAACTAGAGAATTATGGTCAATCATCAATGACTATCATTCTTTTCTGCGTTTTTGGTGGCAGCATCTTTTTGGTTATAATCATCATTATTAGCATGTTCGTTTTTTCCGATGAAGATCTAGTTAGACAGCCACCACCACCACAATTCGAGGAACAACAAAAATTGTTAATGACAAAAATATAAAAAAAATTTATTTTAAACAAAAAAAAACCCAAATTATGTACAAGAAGAATATATTTACAAAGGATTTATTTACATAAAATAATCTTAACAAATAACTTACAAAAAAAGCTCTTTCAATTCATCACAAAAACAAAATATTTTGACCAAAATAAATCGAATCACATTCATGCAGAATAAAATCAATAAATAACATGCGTTCACTAACAAGTTTATCTCAAAACTTGGAAACCCTTAAAACCCAAGAGTTCCACCTAGTCCTTAATATTTTGAATTTTTTTTTAGTACGTTCAGGCTGGATCGTACCACCGGTGTGGTACGCCTTTGTTTGTCTCTATCACACGATTTCATTTTTCTTTTCCGCTAAAACGGAAAGTTTTAAGCCCATTGGCGAGAAACATGAATTACCCCGTCGGCGTGAACTTGTCAAATGCTTGAAATGAACAATTAAGATGAAAATTTTTTTTCATCAATGAGAGAACGAGACATTATTGTGCGTTTTGTTTGTTGTTTGCATCGATTAGGCATTGGTAGTGGACGTTGCGACAGTTTTTTCTTTTTCAATAATTACTATCGTCAAGTTTTGCTCGAAACGAAGTGTTTTTCTTTAACGTACTTGACCTTGTCAATGTCAATGTTGAATGATTATAACCGTTCAATGGTGTTGAAGGTGAAATCCTATATTTCTCTGGTTCCTCGTAAGTGTTTGGCTCGCTTGAGATCGGTGGATTCATTAAAACTTCCATAACTGGTTTGTTACGTTTTTGTTGATAGTAAAACAAAATTAGAAACACAATGGCGGTGAAACATGAGCTTGAAATAGCAGTTAAAACAAAAGCGATAGCTATTCGTGAACTCGACGCACTAGCCAATTGTACAGAATCATATTGTGAATGAGGATAATGAGCATTTTTAGATGTTTTTCGAAATTCTGAAGCTCCAACAAAACCACATTGTCTAGTTTCTTGAAAATGACCATCACAATGTCGATCTGTTAATAGACATTTTCGTTTTCGATGTTGCGACCCGTTTACGCAACGAGTCCATTCTGACCATTCCGACCAAACACTTATGGATTCGTCTCCACAGTTTTGACATTGTTTTCTAATGAGAAAAAATTGAATAAGTTTTTGCATATAAAAAATTTTTATAACAAAAAAATCTAGCAATGATAAAAATAAACTAACATTAAAAAATCTTTTCCGTTAAAATTATAGATATAGCCGCCTCGGCCTTCACTATCGTCGCCACAATAATGGCAATATTTGAGTGAAATAACTCGTTTTTCGTTTTTTGGTCGCACATTGTTTCGATGCATCACCACTTCGTTTCGTTGTTCAACAACTTCATTAGTGTTAAGATCGCTAATAAACCAGTCCGTCCATTCCATTGTTCGTCGACAATCACAAACATTCGTTTCAATAAATGATCCTTGACAAAAATCTTTGTCCACAGGATTGCCATTGAAATCCAAACATTGTCTTGTTCGCTTGCTTGAACTACTAGAACAATCTTGGGAACAATTCGTCCATTCACTCCATTGTCCCCACAAACAAGACGGTAAATTATCACATTGCCTTTCCTTGAAATAGTAAAAAAACCATAAATAAATCATTAATCAAATAAGGCGTATTCCATTTTGTTACACAAACCTCTTTATCTAATCCGTTGCAAGCTTTTCCGTTGTTTAACGGCAAGGGATTGTTGCACGTTCGCGTACGTGATTTCATTCCTTTTCCACAATTTGGCTGACATGTCGACCATGGTGACCACTCTGACCATCCACCATTTTGAGTGCAATTGGAAACTTGAATTTCAATTCCATCAACACAAGTATCACTAACACTTGAGCAATGACGTTTTCGACATTTGCAACTTTCTGGTGATTGCTGATTATTATTAGCATCATTACAATCAAACCATTTTCCAAAACGAGGTAAACACTTGAACAATTCTGATTGAAGCCAATTTTCATCACGATGATTGTTGCCTGGCGCTGGAATACATTTCATTTTAGTTTGACTCCATCCGCAATACGGATCACCACTTTCCATGCATTGACTTTTTGTATGATGAATATGACATCGGTGAACTGAAACTCGAATCAATTCTTTTTTAGTTCCAAAATACAAAGATTGAGTATCTTTTAAAAATTTCAAAGAAAGAATTTCATTGTCTTTGGGATCAACTAATTGAATTTCGTCGATCAAACAACTATCATTCATGTTGGGCCACCGAGCATACTTCAATAGTTTTCCATCATTAGTAGTGACAAACATTATTTCGACAGCATGATGTTTGGTTTTCACAAGATCAACCGCAATAAACTTGAAATTTTCGAGAGTTGATACAACAAATGGACGTCCTTCGACAGATTGAACAGCTTGATCCATCAACTGATAAACGGAATTCATTCGAAGCGTAGCGAAACTTTCGCTTGAGTTTGAAACTTCACATTCAAATACACTGTGATCATCGTTAACGCTTTCCCAAATGTGATTTGAAGATTTTTGATATTTAAATGCCCCACGGAACGCATTTAACACTGAATCCATAGTGAAAGCGCACACTGCTGAGCCGTGAATTGAATTTCTTGAAAAAAAAAATTCATTAAAATCTATATTACACAAAGAAAGCCTTTCGACTTTTTCAAATTAAAGCTTACTCAGGAGTGTTAAATGTTGCGTACAGCATAAGCGTTCCACCATTCTCAATTAAATCCACTGATTGGATTTCGTCAAAATAAAAAGGAAACGCACCAGGTAGCGAACAGTTGATTCGAGTTTTGAGGAAGGAAGTCCAATTTTCTCTCCAACCAGGATCATCCTTACAAACTCGTCCAATTCTTGAAGAAACGCGTTTCTCAGAGTTTTGATGTTCGATTGCTGTTTCACGAAATAGAAAATACACATGTTTGTCGAATTCAAAACTGAAAACAAAATTAGCATCTGCGTTGATCCATTTTGAATCATGTTGAGCACTTCGGACAATTCGACGATCAACATAATTCATCGATTCCATAGAATCGGTTTGTAAAGTGATTTTTTTCTGCTTAATAATAGACGAATCAATTCCACGAAGATCTAGCGGGCCACCATAGAAAAACTCTCCAGTCGATGTGATCAACGAAGTCGTGTTCCACAAAGGACAATAAGCATTGATCGATATCGATTTTGAGACCAATTCGAACGAATCAGTGAGACGTCGAATCTCACATTCTGGTGAGTAGGCGTTAGTACCACAAACCAAGATTTGCTTGTCTTGATAATTTAAAGATTTTGTGATTGGCAATAGGGTGGTGATAAAATTATGGCATTCTTCTCGTTTCATGCCTTTGATGCGACATTTTTCTTTCTTCTCGTTCGTGGGTGGCATATAGAAGTTTCGTTTGTGCGAGCCATCAAAATTGTTTAGACTGATAATCAAGATGTAATCTCTAGAAAAATAAATAATTTTTTTTTTTCAAAAAAGTTCAATATACTTGGTTTTTTTTTTGAATTGAATTTTTTTTTGTTAAGTCAAAAAAAAAATGCATATTATTTTCAAAATTATTTAATTTATTCTTTCTCTTATACAATAATAATGCAATTATCCATAAACAACAACCGCAATAACAAATACGCCACCTCAATTTTTTCAAAAGATACGACTTCGACTCAAACATTGAAAAAAAAATTAAATCGGTTGAACCTCGAACAAAAACATTTCCCATTTATTTATGTCATTGTAGCGTGGCGTGATTTTCTTAAAAGAAAAATTGCGAGCTCGTTCGCTCGCGGCCCATAACACGAATAATAATCTATAGATTTTTTTTTGTTGTTTTCTTTCGTTTATTCGTATCAAACCAAATTTAAATTTCGTATAAAATACCGAACAAACAAACGAGAGCCATCAACAATCCCAATGCAAAGATACTTCAAGATAAATAACATTTCAAAAAAAAAAAAAATACTAAAAAAATTGAAATTACTAAAATATTACAAACAAGATGAAAAACTAAATTGTTAAAAGAAGAAGAAAAAAAAGGCTCATTTAAATTTAAAATAAATTTTCTTTTCCATATAAAATCAAATAAGGCGAAGCCAAAAGGCCGTATTATTTTTTTTTTTGTGTTCATTTCTCGTCGTTTTCATGGTTTTTATCTTATTGAGATGAAAAGTATTCACCACCACCACCTTCTTCTTCATCTTCTATGGTCGTATGGTAATAACTAGAAATAACTAAATAAGGTAACTTCAAAATGATAATTGTCCGGGTTGTAGATTTGCTGTTGTTGTTTGATAAAAATAAATCGTATCATCAGTTAATCGTGAGTGACCGAAAAACAAAAAAAAAATCAAACTAATTTGTAGAAAGAAAACAACTCGAAATTCGAAATAAAGTGTCTGATCGCATTTGATCAAACCGAAAAAAAAAATAGAAAATTGACCATCAGTTACTTAATTCAAAGGATTTAATCTAAATTAAATCAGAGATTTTTTTTTTAAAGAAAAGTTCATCATAGTATAAACCAGACATTATGCTAAACTATTGTGAAACCACTGCATCAGGATAATAACAACTTTTTAGTTTTTTTTTTTTTTTCTCACCTCTCAGAACAAAGAAACTTCATTGAACAGAGAAAAAAGTGGCTCAAAGTTTTTTGTTTGGAATTGACATGAAGTCATTTATATTGTTGTGGTTAATTTTAAGACAACAACAATCACAAAAGAAAACGAAAGTAATATGCATAAAACCAATTTGCGTGCTTATCACTTGCTAAATTAAATATAATTTATCAAGGCATCGTTGGTTGGATAAAACAACAAACGTTGAGGTTTGTGTTGAAATTTTCTCACTTGAAAATAATTTTTTTCTATCTATGACAAGAAATGGAGCAATTAAAACAGAGAAAAAGATAAAATAATTGAAATTTTCAGTTATAACAAACGTTATACACAAAGTATGTTCATGACTACCAATGAACCCGAATGAAACAACTTCCAGAAAATATTAAAATTAAATATAAAAAAAACCAACTAACCAGCTAACTAACGGTGAATAGTTAATAAGAAACTCAAAAAAAAACTTGGGCTTGTTGCATAGATGATCAGAGAAAAATTGCCTGAAGATAATAATCGACTGACTTTATCATCAAAAACAAGATTGAACATATGCTAAAAATAACTAAACTAATGCAACAATCTTCAATGTTCAAAGAACTTTTTAAAGGCGTCTTATGGAGAGAGAAAGAGATGCTTGTCTTCTTAAAAAGTATCCAACCAAGATTATCATTGCAAAAAGATTAATTAAAATCCATATCTTTGATTTATTCTTTAAAAAAAATGCTCTATCGATATGGTTGATTTTTGCCAAATCGATTTCAAACGATCTTTTTTTTTTAGTCACAGTGAATAATGAAAATTATTTTAAACTGTTGGAAGATTTATTATTAAACCTGTAAGAGAATTTTTTTAAAAATCGTAACATGAAACAAGATGGATCAAAAAAGTTTTAAATTTCTTGTAAATTTACTTCGTTCAAAATTTATTAACCTAATATATGGTGTCTTTTTCATAAAAAAAAATCTGTAAAAAGATTGGATTTCGATTCTTGATGAGTACAACACACACACACACACACATTTGGTTCAGAAAGAAAACGATCAATTTAAATCAACGAATTTTTTTTCTCTGTTGTTGCTCAAAAAAAAGTACTCAAAGTTCTAGTTCATTTTGTTTTCCCTCCTAATAGCTTTAGCACAAGTTTTTTTTTTTTACGAGCCAACAAGCGCGCGTTTTTCTTCTCAACTGTTCAGCATGTTCAGCTCTTTCTCTATTCTGGAGAGATTTCTGAAAGAATCAACATTAGAAAACTAACTGAACACAATCGTGACAAATGGACCCTAAACCCATACGCACAGCATGTCCAGCCATAACCAAATGAAGAAACTTTCAACATCAGAAGAAACTTGTCTGTTGGTTGTTTGGCTTGACAACCACCACCACTTGCAGTTGTGTATGTGCCCAGATGTTTTGGTAAACGGAGAAGAATTATATTTTCAGCAAAAACAAAAAAAAAACGAACATAATCTTTCCATACAAGACAACAACAGCAAAAACAACCATAAACCAGGCATACACTAACCATATTTATCCATTTTGAAAGTAAAATAATACGAAAAAAAAACATATCATCCAACAAGAACCAAACTAACAACAAGACATCTGTGTGTGTGTGTGTGTGTGAGTTTCTCTGCTACAATGACATAAAATAACATAAATGAAAAGGATGTTTTATGGAAAAAAATATATAGAAACATTTGTCAAAAGAAAAAAGTTTTTGAATAATATAATTTAAAATTGTAAATCTCTGAAAGATTCTGTGCGCATAATAATAATAATAAGCCAGTTGCTCTGTTGATCATCATCGCTCTGGAATGGCCTTCAAAAATCAATTTCATAAACATTGAAGGAGATGGCCGTTTAGTTAGTTAGTTAGCTTGCCTGTTTGCTTCGTTCTTCTAATCATCATCATCATCAATTTTGTTTTCCTGATAACAGATAATATTTTTTTTTTTAATCGCCTCAAAACAAATAAATTTCCATTTTTTGTTGTTGAAAAACATCAATCCTACAATGTGTTCAGTTGTTTGGAAAATCGATTAAAAGTAGATCGTTTTTTTAAAAAAAAAACATCGTACACGTACTAGATCGATTTATTGAAATGTTTCACGTAAGCAAGACGAAGAAACTTTTTTTTTTAAAAATATAACTGCAACATCATTTTTATGTTTTTTAAATTCATAGAGAATTGATTTATCAACAACACTTGTTGTGTATTTTACTGTGCTCCCGATAGAAGAAACTAATCGATTTGGACTTTGAAACCAAACTGGAGAAAATAAACTAGAAAAAGAAATTTATAAATGTCAAAGTTTATTTGTTAGGGTTTGGTGTTTCTTTGGGTTTTTTTTTCCATTGCTAAACTGAACACACTGCAATCAAGAAAAGAAGAAAAGACCCAAGAACCTTGATTTGAAAAAAGAAACCTGGGTAAAGAAAAAAAAAAAAAAAATAAAAGGGCTAGTTCGTGAGGAACAAATCAAATTATCATTGATGAATGAAAGAAAGACGGGTACCCAACAAAAGAAGAACACAGAGAGAGAGAGAGAGAGAGAGAGAGAGAGAGAGAGAGAGAGAGAGATCAATATAAATAAGCGAACGCAACCTGACCTAACCCTTAATCACAACCCTGAATATTAAAAAAATATGAAGACCCAGCTGTTGGCACGTGTAGTTTTTTTTGTAAGAAAAAAAAACAGCTAGGGTCAGTTAACAAATATAAAAAAAAATCAGGGATCAAATTTTAAGTAGTGTGAATAAGTACGGGTCAGATCAGGGAACCGTAATAAACATCAATGTTTCTCAAGGACGATGGCCAGCAACAACTAAAAAAAAAAAAAAAAAAAAACAGGACCAACAAAAAACAAAATCAAAGACCTGGACTTTGACTAGTGTTCGATCTATTTCTTTTTTTTTTTGAAGTAACAGATAAACACAGTAAAACTAACGCAGCTACAACTAAATCACCTTGCAACTTTACCTGTTTATCAATGAATTTTTTTTTTTAAAATATTGTTAGTCTACTTGTCGTTGTCGATTTGATCACAAGTAATTTATCACAAAACCACTGTGCGAATGAAGCAAACCAAGCAAAAAAAAAGAAACAAGATTGTCGTCAATCTTGGAGAAGGTTTTCACTGTATTTGGTCAAGGTGACCATCATCACTACCATCATCACCAAACAGTGTATAGAAATATCGATATTGATAACTGAGCTGACTAAAATAACACTCGCTCACTTACCAAATAGCACCATGGGTCAACCAACCAATGAGATCCCTAAGCATGATAAAACCCTCAAATGGGATTTAAAAGAATCAAGTGATATCAAGAAACTAATTTAGTTTGTCGATTCATACCTGAACAGGTAAACCAATAGTTTAAAAACTTAAATCGCCTTAGTTCTATGGTTCTAGAGTTTTTTTTTTCTCCGAAACTTTTTTGATTAATCAATGATAATAAAAAAAATACACGCTACGTGAATCCCCTATCCACAAAAAAACTTCAAGAACGAAAGGCGATAAAATAAAAGTAAACACTTGTTGATTTCGATCATCATCATCATGTGAACCCTAAACAACTAGAAAATTACAATCTTTCTCTTTTTCTACGATCTTTTTTTATTAAAAAAAAAAAAAATCAAACTTGAAACGATATCAATCATCGTAGAAAAAAAAGAGAGAAAATAAAAAAAAAATCATGCACTGAAATTCGAATGGCCAGTGCGTCATGTGCCATACTAATTAACCTTTTCATCGTCTTCTTTTTTGAAATTTCACTGCTTGGTATCGAATCATCGATTCGCACTCTCAATCAATAAACATTACATCGTCGTCATATTTTTTTCTTATGAATCAATAGAAATCTCTTACCTTTTCTCTCTCTATCTCTTTTAAATCAAACATAAACAGACTACTTGAGAAGATTTCAATTTTTTTTTCTTACCTGGCTCCAACGAGAAGCTCGAATCTTGGCACATCAAACAGCAAGGGCTTGTAGTAGTGAATGTCAGGATGTGAGAAACGTTCGATACCTGTATTAAAAAAAAAAAAGATGGAAAAGTAAATAACTGTTAATTAAACAAAAAAAAAATAGCATTGATTTTTTTTTTCACGCTAAAATTTTAGAAAAATACAATTCAAGTACAAAATTAATTCGATAGAAAATATTGGTCAGATAAACACACACACACTCCACTTGATGAAATTTGATTGAGCAACAAGAAAAACTCAATAAACAACAACAACAGCTCAGTTTATGTCACAACGTAATTAACTACTTTTCTTTCTTCCAGCTAACGGTTTTTTTAGCTATTTAGCCAAACAACAAGCTTCAAGTTAATTGACTTGATTTCTTGTAAATTTTCTGTATTTTTCTTGTGTTCCATCATATTTATTTTATGCACCAGCCACCACCACACAGTTTCATCAAATGAGTTTAATATGGATATTTTGTGTGTGTGTGCGAGCGAGTACACAGTAATGCTGCACCCAGTCTCATAAACTTATTCGTTAAAACTAGTTCAAGTAGTTCCAATTTTAATAATTTTTTGTGGCAAACAGAACACAGGGTAAACACCTGAACAACCAAAGACCAAGCAAAAACAAAATAAAGAGTTTTTTTTCTCATATATATGCAATCAATCAATCAACAAGATCGTGCTGGAGACCGTGTTGCGTATTGCTTGTAGAAGAAAATCTCTTGACTAAGACTAGACCTAGAAAGCTTAAAATTTATGGGCAACACCAGTTGGGAGAAGAAAAAGTTTAGAAAAATCGATTTTTCTTCTATCGGAGAAGAGACAATAAGAGAAAAGACAGAGGAGAAAATTTTCTTTTCAAATTCAATGGAAAAGAAAGAAACTTTTTTTGATTCAAATTCAAGTCCAACTTGATATGAAATTTATTATCTTTTTTTCACTTGTTTCTCTCCTCCTGACAGATAATAATTTCAAGTGTCAATTTTGAAATTATGATGGTCATTTATTTATTTCACTAATTTTTTTTCCCTCGAATCAATAGAACTTTTTGTTTAAAAGTTGAAATTCGTTCCAAAACTGTTTTTTTTTTTTTGTGACCTCAAACGAAATCGAATCTAAGATTATTATTTCTATTTAAATAAAGGAGAAAATCAATTGCCTCTCATGAATAATAGTTTAGTGTCGAATCGATTTGATTGATCGAAATTCGATCACTCTCCAATCACCAGCCAATTGATTGAAAAAACTATCAATCGATATTCAAAGATTTTCATTTGATAATTCGTTTTTTTGTGCAAACTTTTTTTTGTTCTTGGAATTTGAATAAATTTTGAAAAAAGAAAAACGAAATCTTTTTCTCTCTCTCTATTTACATATAAAACTTGATCGTTTCAACATTGAAACAAACAACAGCAATTCGGAGACCATAATGATGTTGAAATTGAATATCAATGTTGTTAGAATTCAATTTATCAACAAAATAAATAAATAAAACTCTGTGTTTTGGAGAGAAATTAAAAACAAATTACAAAATTAATTAATTAAAACAAATAAAAAAAAAAAAATCTTCTGAAGAAGAACTTTCTTTTAATTTGTTTGAGATTTAGCAATTTTCTCACAAAGAAAACACACTACACACAGATTTGAGAAGCACGTACTAAAAAAAATAAAACCGTCGTTTTAATTTCTTCAGCGATAATAAATTTACATACAAAGTGGTGTCCCGCTTTTTTAGTGAATTTTTAACGATGTTTTGAACCATTTACTACTATGAGACATTTTGAATTGATAAAGTTTTTGCTTCTTACGCCAACATAAAACTATTATTATGTTTAGAAAAAAAAACAAACAAACTATTGCCTAAACTTTTTTAGCTAGTGTAAAATGATATCGAAAAGGCCAAAGGGAAAGAGGACTAGAATAAAATATAAATAAAGCGCATCATCGTCAAGGTAAATTCTGATTGAAGTCAAAAAAAAAAAAAAAAGAAAGAGGTAAATGAGTTTTTATTCGTTTGACTGTTTGTTTTTAGGAAAAATTCACCCGAGTAGTAAAAAGTGAACAGGTTTCGGAAATTTGCCCAATATGTCCGTTCATTGACCACCATCAAAAACACAACGCCGCCGCCATCATCATTTCACCTTTGCACTGGAAGACAACATACTCGTTTGTTTTATGTTGAGCCTTTATGTTTCATTTATGACATCTTATACCACCACCACCATCAGTGTACCACTTCAAATTAAGCCAGGTCGTCGAGACACCATCAATGAAAACCTATGGTTAAAGTTGATGATTTTCAACAGTTGGCGTTTCTCCTTGGTTGTCAAGTGGTTTAGGTTGGTTGTTGTTGGTTTTTTTTCTCTTGATGATGATGAGAAAACACACACACACACACACACACACACGCATTGGTATAAAAGTCAGACACTTATCAAGCAAGCTTTGCGCTATATGTTGTTAGGCACATAAACAACCAAAAAATTTAAAACAAACACACGCACACCATACAAACATAAAATTAAATAAATAAAAATCAAGCCCAACAAATAAACTGAAAGCCCAAGAGAATAGAAACCAATAGAACTCAATCAACTTTAGACAAACACAAGAGGAAAATAAATAACCGGCACACACACACACACAAAAACACATAGGAAAAAAAAACAAATACAGCAAGAAATCATTATTATCAGTTCTGGTTGATTATTCTTTCTTGGCAATAAATAATAATAATAAGAAACTATACCTTCGTTTTAGAGCTATGCTTTCATTCAAAAAAAAATTTTTTTAGTGCTTTTTTGGTCTACTAGACAATCAACTTAGTTTTAAGAAGAATTTTTCTAAAAGATAAAAATTTCCCAGAAAAAAAAATTCTAATCAGAGAAAAGTTCCGATCGGAACTTCTATTATTTGGGTTTGTAGGGAAATAGAAAACAAAACAATTTAAACCACACCGAATCATTCACTGGCAGAAATCAATCAAGCCAAGTTTGTTTGGTTTCAGTAGGTTGTTGACTTAGCCAACGCCAAAACGTCGAACCAACCAAAACAAAGAACCTTGAACCACACAGCCTAGGATAGTGAGCAACGCACACACACAGCCTACGAATAAATGAATCCGGTTTTTCTTTTGCTTGCTTGTTTGTCGAGGCAATAAAAATTAGTTTTTTTTTTGTCATAAATATTCTTTAATTTTTCTTCCTACTAGCGATTGCTTTTGTGTGCCACCACTTGTTAAGCCTAAAGTTTCTTTTGGTTGAAATCGTAATAAGAAATGGTACTTAAAGAAAACTCAATCAAGAATAAACAAACAAACAAAGACAAGATTATAATAAAACAAAACAAAAAGAGACTAACTCGAGAAGAATATGAACATTAAGGATTTGGCTAAAATGCTCTCGAATGCTTAGAAAATGGAAAAATAGTCGCCATCAAGTCTCACAGCTCTCTCTCTCTCTCTCTCTTGAAGGAGAACATTAAGCTTATGATTGTCATTTCACAAATTCGATTCTTATCGATAGTCATCGGTGGTTTATCGCACAATCGAGTCACACGACTCGACATAATTGTCAGTGATAGACACGCTTGGAAAAAAAACTTAAGAAAAAAAGAAATGAGGAAGAGAACAAACAATTACAGCAACAACAACGACGACGACTACCTCCAGGTAGGTTTAAGAAGAGCAATAACAACAACAATAAAACTATCGTTCTATTGAAAAAAGAATATAAATAATGATGATGATAACCAAGTAAATTTCAAGCAGGTAGTCAGATGAAAAACTACCTGAAGAAGAGGATTTTTTTTTTTTGCCAAAACCGTGATAGAAAATATAAAGCTTTGAAAAAAAACAACAAAAAAAAACAACAACAAGGTAAACCGAACAACAACAAGGTAAATCGAACAACAACAACAAAAATATGAGTCACAACCGATCAAAATCAAAATAGTACCCGAATCGTCATCGTTTGTTGTCGTGTTCTTCTTCTAACTGAAAAGGAATAAAGAAGAAAATAAAATAACAACCCAATGACTAATCATCTATGACATGATTCATTTTTCCTTCTCCTGCATGATTCAATAGAACAAATCTTCATGAAACATGTGAAATTCACATTCTAATCTTTACAAGACATAATTTAGTTTAAATAGTAAATGAATGAATGATAAAAAATATATAAAAAATATTAGCTGATGGCAAATTCCGCCATCGCACAATTACAAACTCTAAAATTACAATGAGAGATCATCATAATAAAAAAAATGCGTTTCTTTGATAAACTCAAAGGTAAGAACTGCTATTTATATTTGGCTGTTTGTTTGCTGTGTTTGTGTGTGTGTTGCTTTGATGATGTGTAGGGTGTTTCGTTCATCATCATCATAATAATCAGCTAATCTGAATGGGACCGAATGATAAATAGATCAGAAAATAAATAAATCAGAAAACAAATCTCCATTCAAAAAATGAATGAGATGAATGAGATCCAATGATGTTTTCTCATCATAGGGACACAAAATCAAACATCAATGTTCCAGTTCATTAATTTTATCAAAAAAAATAAAATAAAATTTAGATTTTTTTTTTCTTCTCCACCATAATTTAATGGATTTTTAATACTAAGGTTGGCCGTTGTTAGAGATAGAAAAATTCTGTTTTATGCATTTTTTTTTCATCTTCTGCTGATAACAATAATAAAACATTTATTGTACTCTTTGATAATATTTAATTCAATAAAAAATATAATTATAAAAAAAAAATCAAAAAACATTTTTTTTTAAATCAGATAAGATTTCCTATTTTCTATACGATCTTGGCCTAACGTTAACCTCCATACAATCTGATAAGAAGAAGAAGAAAAAAAAACGTTTTCCGATTAGCTTGGAACACACATTTTACTGTTAGTCTGTGAAAACAAAACAAAAAACTTTCGCATCGAATTAACATAAAACTAATTAATGAATTAAATTTACTTTTATTTAAAAAAAAAAAGAAAAGAACAAAAATCAGATGTGGTCAAGAAAAAGGTTGTGAGAAAAGCTCAACTAGTTTGAACCCTAAAGGTTCAAATAACAGATTTTTTTGTAAGAGATTTTTTTTTTCCTGCTTTAAATATTGAAATAGACCAAGTATGAAAAAATGTAAAAAAACGAAAAAAGTATACAATGATTTGAAAAATTAATTTCAGTAATTTATTTTTTCAAATATTTCTTTCAAATAATCATTGAATGATGAATAGAAAAAAAAATCTTAACAAGCATCAAGCAAAATGAAAAAAAACAGCGTAGACACAATGATGATGATTATAATTAATATGATTTAAGATTAAAGATTTTTTTTTTTTTAGGCTATTTCTCTTTTGATTCACTCTTGAAAGTCTTATAAGATTATCGATTAAGATTAAAGATTTTCCATCACCCACACACACTGGCTTGGATGTGCCTTGGCATGGGATCTCATTGCAGTATTTGAAACATTTGCGATTAAAAAAATTCGATATAATAAAAACCTTTATCACTAAAAAGAAATTAAGATTTTTTTATGCTGTTTCACTAACTGTGAAGAACAAAAAAAAAACAAAAAAATTAATGTTATCATCGAGTATGATGTTATCATTTAGTTAGCTGCATTTTTTTCTGAGAAACAAAAAAAAAAACTCTCCATCATCTTTGGAAATAAAGAAGCTCATCGAACTATTATCATCATCATGATCAAATCAATAATTTATCTATAAAAGAAGGAAAAAGAAAATTAACGTTATCTTAGTTTTGAAAATCATTACCAAAAAAAAAAAAAAAAATCTCTCTAGTTTTAATTCATATCGAACCTTTTAGGTTCCATTATAAATAAAATAAGTAATTAATTAATAAAATAGATTCTTCTTTTAGCTGCTCATCCTCTTGTTCAATGATGTTGAATGATGATTTGATGAAGTGTTTTTTTTTTTTTTGTATTTCACAAACAATGCATTTTGGTTGTCTTTTCATTTTCGATTTAGAGAGAAGAAACTCTTAAGATTTTCTTCTCTATTTTATCATTTCAAGTGTTTATTTTGTTTGTTTTTACATCTTTTAGAAGAAACTTTTTTCTTGTCAACAGTTTCTTGAACACAGAAGTGTTTAGATTGCCTGTTTTGTGTGCTTGCTTGCTTGCTTGTTAGTTTTTGGTTTGATGGCAATAATGATAATTTTTTGAATGGAAGCGAAACAAAAAGAATGGAGGAAATTTTTGTAGCACAGAAGAAATTTGAAAAAACACCTCTTGTTTTCAACACACACAGTGTTTGAATTTTATTCTTTACGGGAATAATGGTGGAGAATAGGAATTAAATGAAACAAAAAATTCATTTCGTTTTCATATTTTTTTTTTCAAATATTAATAAATTTTTTTTTCAAGTTACAAACACTTCAAAACTATTATCAAATTTCAAGATTCTTTCAACTCTAACGAGAAACACTGTTCCATAGGAACAGAGTTTTTGTGTGTGTGTGTGTTTTCTAGTCACTAATCAAATGGAAATCTCAGGAAAAACTAATAATTTAGATTACTAGAAATAGAAATGTAAATTATTTTTACAGTAATCTAAATAATTTTAATAAAAAAAAACTGGAAATTTCTTAAAAAAATTTTACGGTTGTTGTGGTGTTGCCATGTTGGTGGCTGATGAGAATCGGAAATGACAAAACTTACTTTTGGCGAACGAATCGACGAAACCAAAATGCAAAGGCACCACCGCCAATAGAATGGTTAGCTTCGTCAAAACAAACAAGAGGAAACATTCGAAAGACGAGCCAAAAAAATTAATGAAATTCATGATGATTAATAATAATTAAAAGTGAAAGAGAATTATTTCAATTTTTCTGTTAGTGGAGTCAAAATGGGATGAAACAGCAATGAAATGAATAAACGATGACAATAAATCAATCAAAAAAAAAATAATGATTCTTCGTCGTGCATTTTTTAAATGCAAATATCGAATCGAAAATGAAATAACTGCATCTTTTATTTTATTTTTATTGATTTAATGTTTTTTTTTCAATCAATCAATTAAACGATGTTCTTCAAAATATAAAATCATCGTAGAAAAAATTCAAGTAAAGTTAAGAAACCAATCTAGGCACTTTCTTTGAGATTTGCTTGGCTGAGAATGAAAACCACCAACAACAAGAACAACAAGGTCCAGATGTTGAATGTAACAGTTTGGTTGAAGATTTTTTTTGAACGGTTGATTGCTTGGTTTGGTTGAACCTGGAGTAGGAGGAGGAGGTTGTTTTGTCTGGGACTGAAAAAAAAAAAACACCAAACACATTGGACAACAACAACAACGAACACGCGCTTCTTTTTTTCTTTAATAAAAAAAAACAGCCACAACAATATTGGTTGTTCGAATTGAGAACGATGATCGCAACACACACCACTCTTGATATTCTCTTCGTAAGAAAAGATCGACGTTTCGCATTTGCTTAGTATGATAAAGCGACTGATGTGTCAAAGTCTCAAAGATCTCAAACGTATACAACCAACCAAAAAACACAGGCTTTGATTTGTGGTGGTTGCTTACATGGAGAAGAAAAAAAACAACTACAACAACCACCAATTGCCTCCATTTTGAGAGATTGTCAGCAAAATAGCAAGCGAGAGATAGATCGGGAGGAGGGAGAGCGTTTACGTACAAGTGTGCCTTGGCATTTGATGTTTGCTTTGTTCATAGTGTTCTCTTTTCTTCTCCTCCAGCTTTAACTCGAAGAAAGAACTGAAGAAGATGATTATTTCCCTCCATTAAAACTGTGTGTGTGTGTGTTCACCGTGTTCCAGTGGTAGTTCTTTACAAAAAAAATTAAAATCTGACTTTTCTACCTGTGAACCTGGTACTGTAATGGAATCGGTCAAAAAAGGTTGATGTGATTCAAAACAAAGTTGAAGCAACAGGTGCGGTTTATGAGAAATATAGACGATGAGGATGATGGTTGTTGGTAGAAAAACTTCACTAATAGCAAACATCAAGGTTCGTTTTTCCAACTTAATAGCATCACACACTCATACACACATGGACTTGGCAAAAACTGTCCGCTTAAGATGTAACAAGCGAGGGATTAGCGGTGTGAACACTGTGTTGGACCAGAGAGACATCAAGCTCATAGCATACGATGATTTGAGAGATCGATTGATTTTATTCGAAATGTTCGAATGATGTTTCGAACGTGTGCCATATACACACGGAGCCATCATTCTTCTTGAAAACAAGTTGCCGGGTGTGTTTGTGTGCACGTGTGATGTATGCGATCTATTTGGCGATGATTTTTTTTTTTTTTTTCAAACATCATTCAAAATCTATTGACATGAAATTTTAAGAGAGACAGCACACACTCACAGTTCGAAGTTAATTCAAAAACTACCCACGTTTCCGATTCTTTGGGCCAGGCTCTGTAGGTGTGTCACAAACCCATTTATTTTATTATTTTTTTTTTATAATTCTATTTATGTTTTTTATGATTGCTTTTCTTTCTTCATAAAAATAATGATCATAATTTATTTGATAAAAGATTTTTTTCAAGATGATTTCAATCTGAAAGATCTCTTCTCAAATGTGTGAAAGGTAAAAAGATTTTTTTTTTTTGTATAGTGAAATGGTTTGCGTGTGACAGAATCACACGGTCAAACAAAAAAACAACAACCAGAAAAAAGACTTTTATCGTTATTAATAATTTATCAGTAAAAAGATGTCATCTTTACACACACACACACCTAGTAAACAACCATGTTAACCATCGAGAGAAAAAAAACATCCTAAAATTTTGTTCGTGTTGTTGCGGTCACATGCGAACAACAATAACATGAACTAATGAGAAAAAGAAATCATGACATGTCTTCTTCAATGATTCTTCCTTAATTGTTACGGAAACCTCAAATTCAATAGAATTCAACAATAACAACAACAACAACAAAAATATGAAATAAATGATGATGATAGTTTATGACATTTATGTCATCTTTATAGGAAAGAAAATATCCCAAAAAAACGACAACGACGACCACGACAACCACCATTTCCATTTATAGAGATAGCCAGAATAGACGAGAGAGAGAGAGAGAGATACAGGCATACGGAAATATATGACGAATTAGTTCAGGTCAAAAACTCAGAAAAGGTAAACAAAAAAAACCAAACAAACAGACTGTATTCCATCATTCTTTCTAAATTCATTGCGAATCCATTCAATTTATAAAAAAAAACATAACAAACAGTAGCGAAATGTGAGATGCGTGTCGAATGTGTTTCATAGCGACGTGATTTTCAAATTAACCACTGAAAGCTTTCTAAATAATTTTTCCCGTTGATGAGTTTTTTGTTGTTTGCGGTAATTTTCTGAAAATAATTACTCAATTATTATCATTATTGTTATCGAAACATTGATTCATCCATTCAGTGAAGAAAATAAGTTCATTGATTATTCTCTCATGACATTAAAATTATGATGAACATACTCCCGCCGCCACCGCCTCCGCCACTGTTGCTGAAGAAGTAGAATATCAAGTTTCATATTAATCATTTTTAATTACCAACGAAGAAGAAATCAAGTCGAATATAAAACAAGGTTGTAGGCTCGAGCGCCATATCTTGAATATAAAGTTTCTTTTTCTGTATTTTAATGCTTTACAGCGCTCTCTCTGGATCAAACAAAACAACTTCTCTTTGAAGCTCAAAGTTGTTCAGGATTTTGTTCAACGGAAAAGTTCTTGAAAATAATTGTTTTTTTTTCTCCACACATGTTTCAAAAGGATTTAAAGTTTTTAATTGTGTTTAACGAAGATTTGTAATTTAAAAAAAAAAACAGAATGAGTTCATTGGTCAGAAATGTGAAAAATTTTTGGTTGATCATCAAGTTTTACAAATTCAAATGGAATAATTTCGATTGTAAGCAATTAATTTTTAAAAACAATATTTACTAACAATTGAAATATTTGATAGATACTCCGGCTGTTTTAAATTTCAATACTCCAGTGACTCAAAATTTAAACCAACCATTGATCAATGATTTGATGCAAGATAGTATTCTTTGGGGTGTACCGAAAAAACGAAGAACTGTTGAACGGCGTCTGGAACGCCGGTTCGGAGTCCCAAATTATCCGAACGATTCGAAAATAATTCGTAAAAAAAACGACATCATTATTTGTGAAAAATGCGGTGATCATCATGAATTTTATACTCTTTGTCCGACTTGCTATCGTCAAATAAAAGAAGAAACCGATCGAATAAAAAGCGAAATAAAAAAACAAACTAATCCGATTGAGCCAAAAGAGAAAGAAGTATTGTTAACATTTAAAGATGAACAAACTAGTCAAGAAGATCGAGCACAGTTTCATATTATTGAAATAGACCGACCTCGCCCTGAATGGTTTTCGAAAAATTTATTATCTAAAAGCACTGGAACAACTCGACCTATCAATGATGTCATATTAGACCCGAATGAATTGATCAAACAACAAAATTCAAAAAAAAATGATTGAAAATATTTTTATTTGTAAATTTTTTCAAAATAAAATTAGTCAAAGTATTTGTTTTTCAATTATGATAAAACAATAACATTTCTTCTTAAGTTTTTCCAAAAAAAAAAACAAAGGATAATAAATACTTAAGTTTGTGTTAAAATAATCCGAAATTAATAACAAAATTTAAGCTTACACATTAATTTTAGCTTTTGACATCATCAAAGGGCAGCTCCAACCAAAGGTCTTACACTGTCCTAAATGTGGTTCAGGGTTCTTCTACTCATTTTTGGTAGGAAAGTGCCGCAGGAAAAACAAATGCAACAACAAGAACTCGACATTAATTCAAAAGATCGATGTCGATAAGGTTTTTTTTTCAATGTAGTGTAGGTATATTCCATATTGTGTGATATGATTTACAACTTTTTTTTTTTTTCGAAAATTTCAACAAAAATAATAAAGGAAGGATAAATGGGAGGCACTTTAAATGTTTAAACTCGTTACAAATTTTCTTTGCTTTTTTTTCTTCTTCTCGAAAAAATAGACTTGGGCGGACCAACGAAAAGGGTTAAAACTCAGAGTAAAAAAAAAAAAATTCTGAATTTACATTTTAGTAAAAGAATTAGTAATGGAGTTAATATTATTATTGATTGCCCTGATAATGTTGATGATGAAAATGATCATTGGAGATGGATGATGTTGTTAAATATGATGCATTCCCGTACGTATTGACCGATGTGAAACTGAATTCTTGTTCTTCTGGTGGGCGATTTCCATATTTGGCCCTGTTGATTGCGGCCAATTTAGTTCGAGCTTCAGCCAGCTCGCGTTCTTTTTTCAAAATTTCTTCTCGAGCAATGATTTCTTGGGTGATGCCTTGAACACGACGTTTGCTTATCACGAGATTTTGTTCCTCTTCTTGTTCTATGGCTTGTTGAGCGGCTTTCACCAAATTATCTGTGGCTTTTTTGACTGCATTGCCAGCTCCTTGTAATCGTTTCATCGCTTGCGATTCTGGATCAGCTTTAACTTTGCAAGCCACCAACAATTGAGCAGTGGAACTGGCTACTTGTTTAGCTGATGATATCAATTTTTCTTCAGACGCTTGACCTTGCACAAGCGAATTGGCTGCTTCAACCAAACTGTGTGTGGCGGCAGCAACATGTCTAGCGGCTGAGATCAAACCTTCTGACCATTGGCCATCATCTGATAAATGAGGTGAATTTGGATCAACTTTACCAGTTGCGACGAGTTCTTTTTGAGCATTGGATGCAGCCCGAATCAACATAGCGGTGGCTTGTGTTATTGATTTGGCTGCTTCCAAAATGACTTCATCAAAATTCATGTCTTCATCGGGCAACTTAAATAGAAAAATAATTAGATCAATACACAAAAACGATTGATTTAAAAAATTAAAATATAATTAATATAAACGATGTTTTATATTCATATGTTTGGAATATATGTCTGATTCTTGGTTGATCTTAATTAGTATTTTTCAACCAAGAATATCAAACATATCACCAAAAACATGAAAAAATTGAAAGACAAAAGGTTTTTTTTTCTCAAATGCAACAAAACAAATATTAAATTACCTTGATACTATTAATACGGGGCTGAAGATTGGCCAATTTTTTAGCCGCCAAATCAATTGATGAGGCAGCGCCAAGAAGTTCATTCTCAGCTATCACGGTAGGATCTTCAGGATCAGCCCAATCTACACTCTTCAACATTTCAGCCAATGAAACGATCTCTGTGACTGATTGAGCTATCGTACGTGACATCGTGTACAATTGTTGTTTGAACTCATTCATATTGATAGGTCTTTGCAAATTGTGGAAAATGATTTTCAACAATTCTTGATAATTTTGTGAGCATCTTTTCCCAGCCTCAATGATTCGCATTTTGAGTTCGGGATCATCAGCCAACAGGGCAGTTGATTTGCATATTTGTAACAAATCATGAATCGCTTTTCGTCCCATATTGGCAACAACTATAACATCATCTTGTTTGGCACTAGTGCCAGCAGCAACGGCTTTGGAGGTAGCCATAGTCACTGACTTGGTGATTCGAATCAAATGTTCTGGTGTGACATCATGATTCACGTACATGCTACCACTTTCAAAGTTTCGAATTTCTCCTTCAATACCATCAATAGTGGCTTCCAAAGCTCGAGTTCCTCTTTGTTGTTCATCTTCAACTGTTTTGACTGTTTTCAACAGTGAAGTAACATTTGTCACCATAATCTAATAAAGAAAAATCATTGAAAAATTGATTTAAAAAAAAACTTGAGTTTACTTTTGCAGAATCCTTGAGATGCATCATGGCAGGATCGTTAATGTTTTTACCGGATGCTGTTTTTGTAGCATCAATCAACTCATTCAGAGCATTGGCCACATCTTTGACAGAAATCAAAAGCATTACTTGAGGTTCTGAGTTGTTTGATCCAAGTGTGGCAGCTCCCAGTTTAACCGCATCAGTTAACTGAGTAATTGTAGTGACTGCATTCTGAGCTGCTTCCGCTAAAGCTTCTTGACTTGAAGCAGCTCCAGCAACCAATGTTTTGGTATCTTCAACTAAAGCTTTGGCAGTTTTAAGAATTTCATCTTTATGTGTAACAAAAGTATCATCGGAATATTCTGGGTTAAGTGTTCCTGAGTTGGCAAACAATATCGTGGTGTCAATATCTCCAATCAGAGCTTGAACAGCATTGGCAGCATTGATACAAGCTTGGGTTCCTCGAGACCCAGCTTGCAAAGCCGCTAAAACGTACGAAGCCTTTTCTGAAACATTTTTGGCACTATCAAACAAGCCACGTTGACTATACGTGTCACCTGGATTCATTTGACAAAATCCAGCATTTTTGGTAATGTCAATGCAAGCGGCTCCAAGATCTTGCACACTACTTTTAACACGAGTCGCGATCTGTCAGAAGAAAATGAAAAACCAATTTAAATAAAAAAAACAGGACTCACATCTACATTATTGGTTGCTGAAACAACACCGTTGACATCGCTGGCTAGATTAGAATATTGCTCCGACATTTTTGTACATAAAGTTCCAAGCTGATTGACTTGTGTCGCCGATTTGCCAATCTTTTCAAAGAGAAAAATTAAATTCTATTTCCTACATTGAACAAAAAACTTACCATATCTTGTGCTATTCTGGCAATTTCTTTGGTAAAACTAACCATCCTTGTTTGATAATCGACAAACGATAAATTGTCAGGACTTGAACCATTTGAATAAATATAAGGACGATCATCGATTCTGGTTATTGATTTTGTAAGCGCTTCGATTATACTGTTGACGTGACCCTCCTCTGAAGCGGCAGATTGTAGAAGATTTTCAAAGTTTTTAATGGCATTTTTCATATCAGCACTTAAATCTTCAATCTCTGAATGTAATGAATTTGCCTTAGAATTTCCAGAACATTCTTTTACACAATAAATCAATTGCAGAGCACATTCGCAAATCGCTTTTGATTTGTCTAAAATTTGATTCTGTTGTCTATCATCAGGAATTTTCGAAGCGTAACCAATCGAATTTGAGACCATTGGATCAAAATAGGAAATCATCTGACTGATAGCATGACCAAGCTGCTCAGCTTTGGATTTTCCAGCAATTCTGACAGAATCAATACGCTCGTTGATTTCTGAAATAGAAGCACAAATGGCTTCTCTAAATCCTTTGAAGTTATTATCGTTGCGTACTTCTAATTTTTTATTAATTGCATCCAACGATGATTGATCAAGTTTTTTTATGCAATAATTTAATTTTTCTAATGCCTCATCACACTCATTTTGTCCTGGTGAAGCATCTTTAATTGAAGTCACTAATTTTTTGATTGAATCGCTAACATTTTTACTGTGATTTGCCAAAGTTTGCCATCCCGGAGGATCTCTAGGGTTAAGGGCTAAGGTTTTAGCTGACATGATCATGTTGGAAGAAGAATCGATTATAGCTCTTCCATAAGTAACAATAGGCTGTTGAGCACTACGAGCGCTGATACTTATCTCAGCAGGTACTGGAGCAAATTCAGGACTATTGGCAAACGAAACTAAATTGTCAACTGACTCTAGCAAAGGTCCCGTTGCTAAACGACAATTTTCGTTTACATGATGAGCGTTTGACTCTTCTAATGGTTTGATTTCTTTGATCAAAGCAGCAGTGGCGTTCGCTACATCTTTGGCTGATTGCACGAAATTTTTTCTATGATATTGATTAATGGTTTTTACAGATGCTGTTCGGCATGCATTACAAAGGTTTGATGTTGACTTGGCAATGTCGGTGGCTGATTGAATGATTTGATCTTTGGTGGAATTCGGAGAAATTAGTTGTTGACAAGCGGCGTGTATAGTATCTTGGCAGCGTTGTAATAAATTGACATCGATAATACCTGGCTTTCCAGCCACACTTGATGGATCGGACGCACCAACCAGATAAGCAGCTTGAGCGGCTCCTTCAAGCAAACCACAAATCGAATCTGATGCCTCTTTAACTGATTCACCAAAATTTTTATGTTCGCTTTTGCGAGCGTTATTGGCGATTCCTGTCATGGCGTCTCCTAAACGACGACTGCGCTCAGTGACCAACTCCAAGCATTCAAAATAAGTTGAATCATTGAGTTGAACACAAGGATTGTCTAAATAAGTTCGCATCATTTGAATGTTTTGTATAGCAAAATCACATTCTTTTTGACCAGGAGCAGACATTGAGCATGTATCAAGCAAATCGCTAATATTTTGAGCAACAGCTCGAGCCGAATTAGTCAATTGATTTCTGAAATTTGGTTGATTGGGATCGGTTGAAACTGATTTGGCAGCCGATAGAAGACGAATGGATGATGAAGAAAGCTCTTGAAGGCCAGTAACGATACGCACACGAGCTTCTCGATCAGTCATCTGTCCCGAAAATTCATTACCCAATGCTAACAAATTCGAATAATGAGCACAGAAATTTTTTGAGGCAGGTGCCAACTGTGAAGGCGAACGAGAACAATTAGTGACGTCGGAAGTAGCCTCGTTCAATCGACTGGCTGCATCAGCAATACTACTTTGCAGTTCGGCATAAGATTTGTGAGAGTAATGATTCTCGTAGTTGTCAATATTTCGCGTGCTTTCACTGATCACTCTGATCGATTCATCGACGTCTTTATGATTCGGCAAACAAGTCACGCAGTTTTGCAACGCCGTTGATAAAGCTTTGGCTATGTTGGTCAATCTTTGATGGCGGTTGGCATCTTGTGTATTCTCCAAAGCCCATCGTATTTCTTCAAACAGCGTAATAGATGATTCTAAAATCTCAACAGCATGATCCAACACTTGCATTTGAACATCTCGTTCTGTCGTTGTGGCTGCTACGCCTCGAGACGCAGCTGTCAGTGTTTTCAATGCACTAGTTACCTCTCTTGAAGAGGTGCTTATGTAATTTTGTTCTCCTTGCGATGTGGCGCTCAAAAGCTGAGCCATGGCAGATGCTACTGATTTTGATGCAGCACTCAAACGAGACGAACAATAGTCTAAATCATCACCAGGCAATGGTTTCAATAAATGTTTTAATGCAGCCATTCGGCAATCGGCAAGTTCAATGTTGAGTTGACGAATATTATCGACAGCGGCGTCAATTTCCATCGTGAAACTACACGCCTCAGATGCTTTGTTCAGGCAGCTTCTCAAGTCAGACAAAGCTTCAGCCAGCTGTTGTGCCGACTGAGTCAATTGAATAGATGGAGATTTTTCTACGACTGTCGGTGCTGATGATAAAGAAACGTTAGCCAAACGCGAAGCTGGCTTAATAAAGTTTTCACAGGCGTTGATCAACTGCGATTGTTTACTTGAATTGTTCGGTTCCCCTTGAGACGCTTTGACTCCGCTGACCACCGATGGAATAGCGTTGTTAACTTCGCGACAAACCTGATTCATCTCTTCTTGATTATAAGAATTCTGAATGAAAGGCGTACAGCCATGAACAGCGGCGATATTCTGCGTAGCCATGGCGATAGCGTATTTTGCTGTTGATTCTAAGCGAGCCATCAATTTTTGTTTCAAAGCATTACTTGCAGCAGTATTTGTGGCATTGCGTAAGTCTTCAGCCGCTTGTCTAAGCTCAGCTTGCGATGTTGAATCGTGTGGATTTGTAGCGCAACCTTTAGCCGCTTCAACCAAACGCGAAGTGGCGTCAGCCAAAGTTTTTGCCGCAGCTAGCAATCGTTTCTGTAAGTCTGAATCAGGTTGAATCTCTGCTTGACCTTTGATGTTTTGAATCAATTGAGAAGTAGCTTGAGCCAAAATTTTAGCTTGCTTAACCATTTCGGATGCATCGCCAGTGCTACTGAAAAGGCGGTCTGTGGCATCTAGAATAGTATCGACAGTGCCGTCTCCTTGAGCATTTTGTTTGGCAACACCCAAAGATCGAACATAATTCAACAAATTTGTGAGAGCTCCATCGACTTCATCGGCTGCTTGATTGACTTCTTGATTTAAATATGGATCATGAACAGAATCTTGGCACACACGCACAATACCATCAACAGCTTTGTTCACCTCTTTAGCCGCATCGACAATTTGTTTTTGACAATTAGGACTATGAATAGTTGGAGCGACAACTTTGGCACATGAAACCAATTGTGAGGTGGCCAAAGCACATTGTGTGGCCGCACTAATCACTCTATTTTTAGCGGCCTGATCATCGCATTTTGATGCCACATCTTTGGCCTTCAATACCAATTTTGCTGTGGCATTAGCCACTGGTTTAGAAAGACTAAGCAAAATATCCGCCGCTTCACGATCAATATTTTCATCATCAATGTTGTACAATAAGTTTGTTGTAGCATCGCTGACTTTGTTGGCAGCAGTAATCAGGTTCTGTCTGGGGACATTGTTGGACGGCTCGGCAGCTTTCAACAAATCTGAGAAAGCGTTGCAAAGGCTACGAGCGGCATCAATCAACCTTTCCCCTCGACCATGATCATCCATCAACGCTGCAATCACCTTGACATCTCTGGACATTTCAGGCAGGTTAGTAGTAATAGTGTTAATGGCAGCGCCCAAAGCTGGGTGGTTGACTTCTTCTTCTGGTAACGATGTTAGTGTCAACACTTGAGCTGTCGCCGCATTCAAAGCCGCCATCTGCGAAGAAACAGTTTCTTTTTTTACATCAAGCTGATCTTGTTTATAACCTAAATCAGGTCCATACTCAGGAATAGTCGTTTTTGAATCTAGCTCTTTCAATGCTCTTTGAACGGCGTCTTGCCCGGTACCGATAGTTCCCAACAAGGCTCGCTGAGGCTCTGACAAACCAGTCTGCAAATACTTGGGATGTTGAGCAGCCATCACTGGAGATTGAGTTAACGGCACGGTAACAGATTGCATAACAGGAATTTGTTTTTCTTGAGGTATTTGATCAACCTTCAAAATTTGAGGTCCTCCAGCACCGCCAGTACGTATCACACCAGGAATAGCGACATCTTCAATGATCGGTTTTGAAGGCTTCGAATCTGGTTGATGTTGCATAATAGTGGCTTTGGATGGCGAAACATTATCCTCAATCATAGCCGAACCTTCATCACCATCGATGCCAAAATGATCTTTGGCTTGTTTTCGTTTTAAAATAATATCTATGTAGCCGGCGATCAATTTAGATATTTGTTCACCTTCTGTAGTTTGTACTGAATAATAACTATCTGAATAATCACCAAAATCTAAAGTGAAACTGTTTGGGGTAGGTGCCCATCGTTTGACAGTGGTCAATGGCCACGTTTTCATGATTTCTTTGGTTTTTTCATCTAAACGTAGAACACTGTCTTTGGTGACGCCAAGCAATCGTGGAACAAGCTTATTTTTTCCTTGCATTTTCTCTTTGACTAAGAAAAATGTCACACCATACGTTTTCAAAGATCGTGCCAAGTTTACATACTCGACTTTGGCATTTAGATTCGTAGTACCACTGCGTTTTCGATGTTCAATAAAAATCTTTTTATCCACACTCTTTTGCTTAGCATAATCTCGAGGTAGAAAATTTTTCAAATCCAAAAATCCCGATTTATGTTTGGTTTCGATAAAATCTCCATACTCGATTTGGCATTGAAGCCCAGCAAAATTGCTGGCCTGATCCAAGGTGACCGGATGAGTGCCGTTAATGATGGCATCTCTTGTCTGAACGTAGAGCAAATGCAATTGCATCGGATCTCTTGAATCAATGTTTTGGTCAGAATAGAAAAATTTTCGTCGAAAAATTAAGGTAGTGTTTGGGAAGATTTCTTGCTCTTCCAATGTTTTCGAATGATCGACCCAGTTCATGTCATCATCGGTTTTCAACTTTCGTTTAAGTTGCTCCATTTTGGTATCTTTAATTTCTTTTTGCTTACGCAAAGTTGAACTTCGCAATGTTCCATTTACAACTGGACTTTCATCAATCTCATCAAACTCTTTGACCAGAGAATATTCTTCATAATTGGCAACACCTAAATTTAAATATTAAAAAAAACACAATTGGTCAACACCAAAATAACCGAAAAAATGAACGGAAAAAAAATTTTAACTAACCTATTTTTTCACAAATATTTGGCATAATTTTCTCAACTGGCTGACTTTCATCAACGATGATAGTTTTTACCGAGTTGTCCAACAAACGAATTTTTAAAGGTCTCATTTTATTACGGAACTCAATATCGTTCTGTGTTTTTTTTTTTTTTAATACAATTTAATATCAAAAAAAAAAAAAAAATTGGAAAAAACGATCATAAAAACAGGGTTGAATAGTCAATATTTATCAATATTTTTTTTAATATTTCACTTACCCCATCTCTTAACAAGTAATAATTCAATTCATGATCGGGATCAAGCCAATGCCCGACTTTGGTGTTGTTCTGTTCCTTCACCGAATACAAGCCATAATCGGAAACTGTTTCAAATTTACAAGAAAAAAAAAATCCATAAATCGAATATTGCAGTCGTGTTCGGGTTCTCTTTTGTTTTATTGATTACCTTTTCCGAAGGCATTTAAATTGGCTTTACTTTCATTTTGTTTGGCATAAATTTCTTCGATGGCCTTTCGAATGGTGATCGAATCATCAAACTGTATGACCTTGTTGTGAGCCGATTTTTGGCCAGGAAAAAAAGTTATTCTCAATGATAATCTAGGCATTTTTAGAGAACCGGCGTAATATATAGTTTCTTTTTGCCAAAAAAAAAAATTAAAATTTCAATCAGTTTTTGAAAGTTTTTTCAAATAAATTTCATCAAAATTTGCGACGACGACGGTTATTGTTGCGGTATTGTTGATAGTGTCGATGGTGGGAAATGGCGATGACAAATCTGATATGTATCGTCTTCTTTGCTGTCGTTCTTCTTGTTTCTTGTATAGATTCTTCTTCAGATTTTTGCTCGCTCAAAAATCTTTGAACAGAGTCTGTGATAGAAAAGAAACAAACTATAAATAAATAAAATCATCAGAAAGCTCAGATTTATTGAAAAAAAAGAAGAAGAACAGTTAACATGGCTTAATGGACAATCATAACAATAGAAAAAAATTTCGATTCATCGTGCAAACAAACAAAACTTGTTAAAAAAAAAAAAGAACAGCAGAACAAGTCACGAATCGATCTTCCGATTCAAGCTGAAACATATCGAAGACACTCGACTAAAAACTCAACAAGCAACAACAAGAAAAAGTTAACGAAGCGACCCAAATGTCAAACAAAAAAAATAGAAAAAAAGGTCACAAATTGACTTTAATTCTTTCATTCATTCATTCATTCATTTATTGATGCCATTGGTTTGACGGCGATGAAAAAAAAAACAAGCGCGTGCAAAACACTAAAACACATGTCAGTAAACAACAAGCACGTGTTCAAAAGGCCACGGACCCATTGGATTTTTTTTCTAAACAAAAACCAGTTGTTTGGATCGATTTGCCGAAAAAAAAAAAAACTTGACGCATCACTAAACTTTAAGTGATTTTTTTTTTTGGCATTCATCTCTACATGGACAAATGTAAATATCCGATTTTGGTACCAATAACAACAAACTAACCAAAAAGCAATAATAAATTTAAATGCTTTCCATTCGGATGAATTCATTTCATCCAGTCATTCATTTCAATATCAGCCACACTACTGTCATCTTGTATGAATGGTGTAAGGGATGGATACTCCTAGTAACTGAGATGGTTGGTCCATATATATATTGATTGCCTCTCTCTCTCTCTTTGTCTCATTCTTCTTCTCTCACTCATAAACATATAAATACCAATCTAATTCAATTAAAACATTCAAACAACAACCTAAAGAAAATTTAAAAGCATTTGTTGTTGTTTTTTGTTTCGAAAAAAAAAACGGAGAAAAAAACCTAGTTTATGATGGCATGGATGTGTAACTGTCAAGTAACAACGACAACATTTGGTTAGTAAACATAAAATTTTTTAAAAGAACAGCCCAAGGTCTCTCAGCTAGAGCTTGGGCAGTGGTAGTGGTGGTGGACAAGTCAACCAAAAAGTTTCATCATCCTCTATTTATCATAGGGAAAACATGTAGAGTGATGAGGTGAAATACGAGAGCAATGAACACATCAAATTTTTTTTTTGCCATCATTTGACATCAATAATAATTCGAGTGAATATCATCAAATAGTCATTGCAAATATTGAACCAGAAAATGGAGATACACTCAAATTTACTCTCCTTCTTCTAGGACTCGTCGATTATGGTTTCTTAAATGGCAAACTATTCTATTCTTGCTGAAATTTCCAAGAGAAGAAATTTTCCGTTTTGTTTGAACACAGCAAAAAAATTTCATTTTATTTTCAAAGCAAACTCGTAAAAAAACTTTTACCCGAATAACAAACTGGTTTTATGTTTTTTTATTTTTTATAATGTTCTCTTGTTCGTTGTTTGCATCTCTCATAAAGTTTTGCTACTTGTTCGATTTGTATGATTTACTTGATTCAATTGGGTTTAGTGGGGAGAACAAACAAACAACAACGAATAATGATTTCGAACAAATAAATAAAAATCATAAAATGATTCATCTTCAGATTTATTTTAAAAAAAAAAGAAGAAACTTGAACAAAGATTTGAATTCCGATTTGATGAGTGAGCTAGTTGTGTTTTTGGTGGTTGATAATCAAAAGCTACAGCAAGCAAATACCAAAACAAACAAAAAAGACATAAACCAAAAAATTACAAAATTTATGCTTCTCATTAAAAGGAAAATTTTTTATAATCTGAATGATCTGATAAATTAGTAAAAAAATAAAATTAAAACAATACCCATGTTTTGAAATGTGAGATGATCAAGATGAATCATTTGAAAACAAGAGAAACTTTCAGGTTCTTTCTTTAAATAACAACAATTGAAAAAAATTTCTTGACTGACGAGAAAATTCCAAACAAAACAACAAACACTAGCACACCGTTGATATCGGATAGTGATTGTTGTGAAAGGAAAAAATAAAAACGGTCAACCTCAATCCTGAGAATCCTAAATGAAAATGATTCAATTTACGCTTTTCAATTTATCCGTTGACAGAGAAGACACTCTCATCTCTAACCAATTTTTTTTTAGGAGGTAACAGATCTCTGTTTTTTTTTCGTTTCAAAGATCCAATTGGAACGAAACGAAAAAAAAATCTTGCGTCCTTACATCTAGGTTTTTTTTTTTTGGCTGGTGTTTCTTTCTCTTTTTTTGGTTGAAATTGGTGTTGTTTGTATGGGCCTATATGTTTTGTACCCAAACACTTTGAAACACTTCGGAGCCATCCTGTTTTTTTTCTAGTTAGTTGGTGTGCTGTGTTGGTTGTGTCGTGTGTTGTATTGACATTTGATTCAATTGAACGAGAAAAAATCGAAATCATTTTTTGAGAATTATATAGACCAGAATAAATATGCACCAAGCAAGGATACCTTTTCTTGTTATTTTTTGGTACCGATTGTGTGTGTTTGGTGGTTGTTCACGCCGAAACTCAGGATTCGTGTGTGTGTGTGTGTGTGTGTTTTTTTCCACTTTCTTTCCGCTATTGTTGACTGTTTCGAACAGCAACAAGGCGGTCCCCTCCACACTGTGAAAAAAAGTGACTAGAAACAAGGAAACTTTATATTGGCTGGCGATCGAAACACTCAAACTACAAAACACCAAAAAACATGTACCCACACAGTGATACATTTGATTCTTTGGTATATATATCTTGCTGTTTGTTGCCCTCATTGTTTTAACCATAGTGAGTGTTTTAGGGCCCTATATATTTACATGTGAGAAATCTACTAGAGAAAAAAAACCTCAGAAAAAATTTCAAAAAAAAAAACTTTCAAAGGCGTCTATATATCTCTAGTATTGGTTTGTCAGTTTTCAAAAAATTTTTTTTGAAACCACGGTTTAAACACACCGTCAACGATCCGAAATAAAAAATCCTCATCATCATCATAAAGAATCTGAAACTTTGGAGGAAAAAATATCATCTAATGATTGAGTTTAGTGGGGTGGAAAGAAAAAAAAATGTTCCAGCTATTTAAAATAATAATTTGCGGTTTTGGGTTTCCTAAAAACTTGGTTAGTTTCAAAAAAAAAAAAATCATCAAATTGAAACAAATGAAAAGTGAAAATTATAAATAAAGATCAATACATAAAACCATTGGTTCACCATTTTAAAACAAATGATCAAACATTTTCTAATGAAACAAAATACTCAATGTTTTTTTTTCAATTTTTTAATCAGAAAAATTGAAATAAAAATTAGAAATTTGCATTAATTTTTTTTTTTGGAACAAAGTAAAAGTGTTCCTTGCCTCCGAGTGGATAAAAGTTCTAATTCTTTATTTTCAAGTGAAAAAAACAACCAGTGAAAACCAATAGAAAAATGAGAACGAATAAAAATGAAAGTCATATATATACTCATTTTAGGATGACTATTACCAGAAAAAATAACCGAATAAAACAAAATATCCTCAAAAAAAAAAATAATATAACGAACCCAAAAAGAGAGAGAATAATAAATGATGCGAGCATAGAGAGTCTAAAAAAAGATTCTAGCGTCGCCAAACTGAACCCAAAAAAAAAACTTTTTGGATCGTTTTCTCTCTCTCTCTCTATGTTTGGTGCAGTTATGGGCCTAGATCCATCAAAAAAAACTAGAACCGAAGAAATTGAAAAAAAAAATGAAATACGACAAAGAAGAATGGAAATCAGAAATTGATGATGCTAGTTGATGTTGCTCTCTGTCCGCAATTTTTTTTTTTTATTTATATTCAACAACCATTTTCTGAGAAGGAAACGAGAAAAAAAAAACGAAACGACAGAATGACGAAGACAAAGAAGAAAATGGAACGGGAAAAAAAAAAATTCGAAACGAATGCACTACTACTCTAGGGCCCAACACACTACTCTACAACGAGAAAAGTTTTTTGTAATTCGACTAGTTTCTATTATTTTTATTTTTTTTTTTCATTTTTATGGCTGATGTTCTTTTTTTTCCATGTTGTTGGCTCGTTCCGTTATTCTATGACAACAAACAACCGACAAAACCAAAAGACAAAGACGATGGAAAGGAGAAGCGTCGACGTCGACGACGACTACGACGATGATGAACCACTGTGCGCGTACTTCGCTTGGTTGGTTACATCACAGGGATTGAATCCAAAAAAAAAACCCAACCAAATGAATATCAGAAATGAGTGAAGAAAAAAGACAAAAACTAGCCAAAAAGGCAAATGATGCACAAAAACAAAAACATGGCTTGCCTTGTCTCAGTCCAAAAAAAAAAAACCAAGAATAAAAGTTTTCTATTCGTTTCTAAGCTTACAGAATATAAACACAAAGAAAGTTTCGTTCTTGCTTTTTGTGACAAACAACGAAACGCCAAAAAAAACAAATCATTCGATTCAGTATGTTTTTAAGATTCTTTAGGAGGAAAAAAAAAATCGTAACATGCTTTATGAACATACTGGATCGTTTAATGATGACACCAAAACAGCAGCCAACACAATAGAAACCATTCATTCATTGTTCTAGCAAAACTAAAATCAAATCATCATAGTGATTGTTTTTTGTTTTGTTTTTTTTTCTGCTGTAATTAATTCGAAAGCCATAATAAAACCCTTGTACAATGAGCCTGACTGGCACATAAGTGTCACATTGTTATGAAGAAAAAAATCAATTAAAGAAGTAATTTCACCGAGAAAAAAAACGACAAATCAGAATTTTTTTTTCCTCTGGTTGTTCTATTGTTCTTAGAAACTTTGTTCTTAGGAACTTTGAAAAAAAAAATCCAAAAATTGAAAAACTTGAGAGGAAAAGTGGAATATAACAACAGAAAAAAACCCACTGAACGTGAAACAGAATCCTCTGACTTGAAAGTGATTTATCATTACAACCATTGGCTTCAAAACAACAACAATATTATCACAAGATTATCGTGAGTGAAGAAAAAAAGTTTTCCTACTCAGAGTGGAAAAGCCCGAGAAAAAAAAAGAAGGAAAATAGTTGTTTCAAGATGACTGATCGGATCGATTGAGGCATCAATAAAATTGTAGCTAAAATAACCCTGAAACAACAACAACAAACAAAAACCATGAGCTCAATTGACGGGTCGATGACGTTTAAAAAGAGAGAGAAAGAGAGAGAGAGAGAGAGAGAGAGAGAGAGAGAGAGAGAGAGAGAGAGAGAGAGAGAGAGAGGAAAAAAAATCAAAAACCAAAGTGATGGATTTTCAGCAATTCTAGCAGCGATTCATTCTTTTGTCCGGAATTTTCATTCCTCGCATCTCAAAGCGATGTGTCTGTTTGTGTGTGTGTGTGTGTGTCTGTGCTGGCCAAATCGAACAAAGTGATTTGTCTTGGCCCATTAAAAATGATGTGGCATATATGATGACTTTGTGTCAACGATGTGGCTCTTGTTCTCTCAACAGAAAAAAAACAACCAAACAGCGAAACAAATCGAACATTTTAGCATCGAACATTTTAAAGTTTTTTTCTTTTTCTTTTTGGTATTATTCTGGAACACTCAAACTACCAAATCGAATCAGGAAAAAAATCGTAAAATTGTAAAATGAGGGTTAATAAAAGCAACTTGAATTCCATTAAAGATCGATACTTTTTTGTTGTTCGATGCTTTGAAAGTTTCTCATCAAAAAAGAATCCTAAAAAATTGTGTTTCAAAATTACAATTCTCAAATAAATCAAGATTGTTTTTATTTTTTTAAAAGAAATAGAAAACAAATTCAATTCTAGAAAAAAAATATGAATTCAAAACATTAAAAAAAAAAAAAAATGTTCAAGAAAACGTTTCAAAATTTTTTTCTTCTCAAAACTCTTGGAACGAAAAATTTTGGAAATCCCAAAGCTTTTCTCATACAGTAACATAAGAAAAAAGAAACAGAAAAAAAAAAACTCATTATAGTAATTGAGATCAAACCAAAATTAACTAGAAAAAAAAATGAATGAAAGAAAGAGAAAAAATGAATTCCAGCCATTTCATTCGAAGCTTTTCGAAGAGATTCTATTTTCGAACAACAAGAAAACTGAATTATTTTTATTTTTTGTTGCTAAAATGAATGACGCGTCTGATGACGAAGATAACTCGGGACGATGACTCGAACTATTTGGTTTGTGCAGTGTGCAGTTTAGTTGAGGATTCGAGTAGTTGCTTGTATATTATTTCTTTCATTCATTCATTTTCCCAATCGAAAGGCTTTTTTTGGTTTTGGTGCTGTGTGTAGACCCTGTTTGATGACAGCTATACTAAAGCCAACGAGCAAGCAAACAAGCAAACACAAACTTCCCTACAAATACAATTAGATTTCTTTTGTAAATTTTTGTTTTGTTTTGTGTTGGTTGTTTTTTTTCTTTTGGTTTCATTTCACCATAGTCATCGTGAAGAAACATAAATTAAATTAGCCAACCCAAACCGAACCAGAGAAAAAAAAAATATAAAAATATGAATCTATTTTCGAATCATTTTTTCTTGGTCATCCCGTTTATTATTATCATTTTATTGAGAATAAGAAAGGAATAGAATAGATAAACAGAAAATAGATAGATTGTTGTGATTGGTATTGCTATTATGTTGGATATGCTGTTGGTGATTGAAAACATGAAATGATTCGAACAATAAAAAAACATTTTTTTTAGATTCATGACAAACAACGAATCAATCGATTTAAAACCAAATGACAACGTTGTTTTCGAATTGTTTGATTTTCGAAATCAGAAAAAAAAACTTTATGACAATCTCAATCATCTTGTGTTTTCTCATTTTATTTCATCCGTTTCGAATAAAAACAAAGAAAAAACGGATTCAATTTTTTTGACAAATTCTATTAGGACACCGATAAGTGGATTTCGATATAGCGATCTTTTCAATTCCTAGAATCAATTGCTAGGCAAAAAAAACAGTGTAAAGAAAATGCTATAAAATCTCATCAGTTGATTTCTTTTTTAGAGGAAAAAAAACCAAACCAACTAAAACTGTGATAATTCATCACCATCAAAAAGCATTAGAATAGAATGGAAACAGTATCAAAATGATTAATCGAATGCTTTGGAAAAAATTTGAAAAGCTAAAAATGAAATTTTTTTTAACCCTTTTTTCATTAATGTTAAGCTGAAATTTTCTTCTTCTTAAAAAAAAAAACAACGTTAAATTAAATTAAAATTTTTGAATGATAAATTGAGAGTCAAACAAAATTTTAAGAATCACATTCGATTGCTTCAAAAAAAAAAAAACTAAATTTATTTGATTGAAATATCAAAGAAAAAAAATGGTTGTTGAAACGTTATCAATAGAGTGATGAACATAAATCAATGGCAATAAATTGATCAACTTAGGATAATTTCTCTCTGTTCTATCGTCTGGTAATCCATCAATTTCAAAATAGAAATTAAACTCCAGTTTATCATTCGATTAGTTTTTTCTAATTAAAAAAAAAAAAAGAAAAGAAATCAATAAACTTACAATAGAAAAAAAAACAACTTTGGATTTAAGTCAATTAAAATTTTTTCATTAAAACAACTTTTGAGAAGGTTTGCCATAATCGTAGATAAAATTGTAAAAATTTTATTTCACCAAAATTTGATAGTTTATAAAGTAAAATATATACTCACAAAAAATAAAGTCAAAATCAATTCTGATGAATCACATTATTGATGATATAAAAAAAATAATGCAATCCTAATTGATGAAATCACACATTTCCACACAAAAACTGATCGAGAGAAACAATTCTGTACCAAAAAAAAATTCACCAAACTTTTGAACAACAACAAAAAAATTCCAATCAAATGATTTAAATTATTTCTAAATCACAGATGGCAAACATTCGAAATGAAAACTATGCTGATGGAAGAAAAAACTGAGAAAGGAACAAATCTCTTTCACTAGAACAAAAAAAAAGATAAAAATGACTCGACTTTTGAAGGTTTGGCCAAGAGAAAACCCCTAAACAGAAAATAAATCCCATCACCGAAGCGATGATCATCGAATTATACCGGTGTGTGTGAACATGAAAAGACACAATCACACACACAAAACCACCACCACCAACACTTGTAATGAATAGCCTGTTTATTTCTTAAGAAATCAAAAAAAAAGTGTGTCATACTCCAACCATGCTAAATTATTTTTTTTTTCTGGTTTAAAACTAGTTATGACGCCTACATGTCGCCAATACATTGTCGCCTTTGTTGACGCCGTCATCGGAGTCATTCTACCAAAAAAGACTCATGAAAAGATTCTTATTTTCCAACCAAAAAAGAAAACAAAAAAAAACCTAACAATAATTGTAACAAATTGAAAAGAAAATCTTCAATTTGAAGAAAAAAAATAACGACCAAAATATATTCCCAGTTCTAGTGCTCTTTCCCTTCAGTGAAAACTTGGAATTGACTTTTTAGCCATTTTTATTTCTGAAGAATATATTCAGCATACTAGCAAACATAACTGTACATTGTGCAGGAAACAGCAACAACAAAAAAAAAAATTAAATTAGTTCATTGGAGAAAAAAAAAACAGCTAAGAAAAAGATTCGAGCGTTTGAGCGCTTGAAAAACAAACACACAGACACAGAATTTATTTTTAGAATTTATATTCTACAACTTCTTAAAATTCTCTGCGATTCTTTTGCTCCACTTAACTGACTGTTGTCAGAGACGTTGTGTTCAGACGTTTTACATAGGATTCACAAAAAAAATTTAACAACAACAACTACAATACACACTACGATTCGTTTTTTGGCAGTTTTCAGATTTTGGTTTTGTTGTTTTTTACTGAATATTTGAAAACATATAAGAATACTAATAATAAGAAATACATTGAAAATGTATGAAAAGATTATAGAAAACTTGAAAGAAACATTATAAAAAAGAATCGGAACACATCATCAGAATAAGAAAAGAAAAAGTAGGAAACAAACAAGGCACCAGACACTGGAATCATGTCAAAGACAACAACAACAGTTTGAATAAAAAATAAATAAATTCTCAAACAAATAATGTTAAAGATTATCGATTATTCAGAAGAAAAAAAAAAACCCAAAAACAGTTTATTCAATAGGCTCAAGAAAATGAGAGAGAGAGAGCTTTTCTAAATACAACAAACCTTTGATATATTTTTCAAATTCTGAATGTTTCGTTTGAAATTTAAAGCAAACTGGGATTATTTCAAATCTTTCAAGTTTTGAAAAGACAAGAACCCAAAAACATTAACACAAAAACACACTGATATGAAATCACAATTTAAAGAAAAAAAACTTGAACAAACAAACATGACAAACATTATAATATCATCATAGTAATAGTAGTTTCCAATATAAGAACTCGATCATCATCTTTACCATCACCATAGCGTGACACTTTCAAAGTCAATGATGAACTAATTGAAATCAGAGTAATCGAGTGTGTGTGTGTGCGTGTCTTTGCTTTCTATAGAGAACACACTTCATAAAGCTACAAACACATCTTCGAAAATGATTTGAGATTTTGGAAATAGTTGAAAGAGACTTCTTTGAAAGAGATGTTCAAAAGAAACCATTTTTTTCCATTTGATATCTTAATGTTAAACTTTGAAAGAAACAAGAAAAGACAACAACAACAACAAAAATAATATATTTACGTTGTATTAATATTAATATAAAACGTGGGCAAATTAAATATAAAGTTTTCACCATAAAAAGACACTAAGAAATCAAACAAACAGAAAAAAATTAAAGAATAAGAAGATGAAATAAGCGAAGGTGTTCAAGCCGCACTCACACACACAACCATGACACAAAAGTTTCTAAAAAACTTCATTCATTCAATTCGAATAATTATTTTTTGTTGTTTTTTGCTACACACATTTCATTCATTCATTTCTTTTTTCTGAGTTTCAAGATATAAAACTGTGTGACCACCGATTGGAAACAAAACCTACTACCACCACCACCACCACAAACATCATTCAAAGATATCTTCCTATTGCTTAGCTCTTCCAAATTATTTCCAATTTCGGCTACCAATAGAGATGGTCGATGGAGTGTTTTTTAAAACAGTGATATCACCTTCGATCATATCTTCAATACAAATAAGTGTTCATTCAGAAAGAAATTATTTGCTTTAAAAAAATCGAAGCTGTTATCAATTTTTTTCTCCTTTTCGGATATTGGAATGAGATTGTTGTAAAAATTGGTGAAAATTTTCGAAAGATAAAAAAAAAACAACCAAATTGATTTCTTACTCTGAATCGTTATAACAGCAACAACATAATATCTGCATTGTCATTAGCGATCATCGTCTTCATGATCGTTTTAGCCATTGAAAAGAAAATGTCATCATAAGGCTTAAGTGTGTGTGTGTGTGTATGAAAGTCAAATATGGTTAACATGATGATCACACAAATCATGATCATGCTGACTATACTGCCACATAGGAAAAAGAAAATCCCACACTTGCTCTCTCTCTCTCTCTCTCTCTCTTAACCTTAATTAGAGAATGAAATGCATGTCTCATGTACTCTTGGCAATGAAACAACAACAACAACCACTTTTTTAACAGACAAAATCCCACATCTTCTTGTTAGATTTGATTCGCGTTCACATCACGCCTATGTATGGCTCATATCGATCTATAAAACGCCTAGTTTCTAGTCATCGGAACTGACGAGAACTGACTCCGACTGTGCAAAAACAAACAAAATGGGATTTTATTTCGCAAAAAAAAAAAAATTATTAATTGCCTTTTAATCAGAAGGATGGAAAAAAAAAAATGAATTCGTTTGCTCACTTGAAACGATAACGGCAGAAACGGAAAAGACTAAGGTCATTGATGTTTTAAATAGAAATAATCGATCCATTCACCCACACACACACTCAAAAACTGAAATTATAATAATACTCGATTCGATGTCTCGAATGATGTATCATTAATTTCAAATAAATATCAATTTTGCTTGTTTATATGGTCAAAAAAATATTTTGCATAATAACATAAATATGTAATTTGTATTTATAACAATTTTTCAAATACTAATAAATTTACTTACTTAAGAAAGAAAGAAATCCAATTACCCTGGTTTTATTTGAACTTTTAAATTTACAAAACTTGAAAAACAATTTCGAAATTTGAAACTTGTATCTACTTCTTGTTTTCTGAATAATAAGCTGTCTACTTGAATAATTGATAAAACTTTTGTTCAAGTGTTTTCTAGTTTTTGCCATGAACATTATTATTCAATAAACAAAACGAACAGGATTTATACTTTATTCGAATATGGAAGATATTGAAGAAGAAAAACAAAACGGAACAACCAACGGATCAGTGAAGACAATCATAAAAAAAAACAAAATCTGAGCCACAACCATGCAGCAAAAACTGATAACATAGACAGGATACATGTCTCCCATTCAAACAAAAGTCTATTTAATGTTTGTTGTTGTTTTTTTTTGGCAATTATTATTTCTTTTTTATTAAAAAAAATATTTAATAATATTATTAAAATAATTAATAATTGTAATAATCTTGCTTAATGAAAATTTATTACTGGATGTTTATTGCCGTAAATTACTACCGCCAAGCTACATCAACTAAAAAAAAACCCACCGATTAACGAACATATTTTATTATATTTTCATCGAATCAATTTCAAAAAGAAGAAATTTTTCCATCAAAATGATTTTTTTTTCTCATTTTATTAGGAAAATAATAAAAATACGTACCAACCACACGCTGTAGGGTTTTTTTAGTGTGTGTGTGTGTGTGTAATGCATTAACTTGTAAAGGAAAACTCGAATGAATATGAATTTGAATAAGAATCAACAACAAGAATCATTAAGTTGTCATCATCATTATAAATAATATTATAAAAAAAAAATTATTGTTATGATGATGAAGGAGATGATCATCATCATAATCAAAAATAATAACAATAATAAATTTTTAACTTTATGCTTCTCTTGATGATGGCAATAATATTGTTAACGACGACGAAGACTACAATAATGTTTGGTTAGGTTAACAAGAACAAGATGTATTTAGAGTTTTATTTCTGTTTTTTTTTATTCCTAGTTTAATTTCTTTTAATAAGTTAATTTTTTTTTATATATTCAATTTCATTCTTCTGACAAACAAAAAAAAAAAATCTACTAAAAAGTACTGTTGTGGTGGATTTCTTTTCATTAATTTAAAAACAATTATTATCCTGAGAATGAAATTTTTTTTTCTTTTAAAAACAAACTTTCCTATCGCACAAACACACACACACACACACTCAAACAAAGGTCAACAAACAGACAAGAGATAATCATAAAATGATGGTTTATCCTATTTAAAAAAAGTTTGAAAATTTTAATCATTGGTTGGAATTGATGGTGAGAATAATCTCATCAAATCGAATGGGAGAAAATAAATGAAAAGAAACAAGTCAATCAACTTGTTCAATCGGATTTAAAAACTTTAGTTTGTTAAACCATTTTTTTTTTTTTTTGTTCCTTTTCAATTGTTTAGTTAAGCTGTTTTTAGGAAAACTTTGATACAACACAATCATTCTAATACAACAACCGAAATAATATTTAAAACAAAAGCACATAAACACAATCAATCAATCAATCAAACGATTTAAACGACAACGAACCAAAACTGACTTACCAAAAGCCCAACCAACACACAAGACCAACTACTAATTGGACTAACAAACTACTTTGAGATGCTGCATAGGAAAATATTTTTCAAATATTAGACTAATGCTTCGACGACGACGACAACAACAACGTCGAGATGCTACCGAAAAACAACAAAATACAACGACAAGAACATAAAGATGATGATGATCATCATCATTTGTCTGTATTTGATGCATGAATCATGGTATTTCTTTTATCACTTCAATATTTCTTGTGAGATCTATTGGATGTGTACATAAAATAATGAAAGCTGGTGTTTGTTTGTTTTAATATTAAAAATAAGATGTGTATTTGCATTGAGACATTGCACACACACACACTTTAAGATTTTCTACTAAAAAAAAAAATCTCATTATCATTATATTCACCACCCAACATCTTAACATATATTTTCCTAAACTAAGACAACGACGACTACAAAGACGATGAAGACGTCTGAAGTGTTTTCAACGAATTGGTTGTTTTTTTTCTCGTATAGGATATGTATTAATAATGATAATCATTATGATGACTGACTGACTGACTGACAACAAATTTCTTCTCTAGATATTATTTTTTAATATTAATTTTATATTTTATTAACAATAATAAATAAAAAATAGTGGCTAGAAATTTATTCTATTTATCACTGAAGAATAGAGAAATCAGTTTTTTTTCAAAATTCTTTACAAAAAAAAAATAATAGTTTCGGGATTTCTTTCGATAAAACAAAATGTATATAAACTTTTTGAATAAATAATTTCTGAACTCGATTCTTTAATGTTTTTTGTTTAAAAGAATTTTTTCAAGAAAAAACGTTACAGACTATGGAAATCTAAATAGTTACAAAGAAAATGTGAGCCAAACCTAAAATTTTTTTGTTAAAAATCAAAATTCAAGCAGTGATTGTGTAGGCGAACCAAAGAATGAACAAACGAACGAGATTTTTTTTGTTCACTTGAAACTAAACGTCAAAAAATGTGCAGAAAATAAATACCAAACATGAAATGTGAAGCAAAAAATAAATAAAATAACTGCCTGTTCATTTCAACCTAGCCAATTATTATTATTAAAAAAACTAAAATAAATTATTTAATCCATTTATGTATGATGTTATATTGATGGATTTATATTTAAAAAAAAAGTTGTATGGCCTGTGTAAGACCGTGTAGGCTAGTGGATAGTGGTGTGGTAAAGTGTGGTTATATCTTGGAAAAAAAAAAAATTCCTAAACTTGCCAAACAACAACATTGGGAACAGCCTGAAATATCAATTTATAAATAAAAAAAAATTGAAGAAATACAAATTTATTTGATTGAAAAAAACGCTGATTGAAACCCAAAAACAGAAAATGCTAGCTTTGATTTGAATATGCTAATCGATCCAAATTGTGCCACACACACACACACACACAGTCAAATTTAACAAGGTTTTTTTTTTGCTTTCATTTTAAAAGACCAAAATTTTTTTTGGCCGTTTATGAAATTATAGCTAGTTTCATCTATTGTTTGTTTATTTTTTAGGCTTTGAGTTAGAGGCTCTGTCTTAAAATAATTTTTTTTTTCAGTTTTTAAACCAACCAACCAATTCTCAAACAAACAAGCTACAAAAAATAAAATCAAACAAAAGTGCTTTTAGCCAAATTAAATCCTCTATTGTCTTCATTAAATTGAAGATGGATGAATGTTGTAGTAGGCTAACTCGAAAAACAACAACCAATTCGGGTTCTTGAAAAACAAAAACGATTTGCCAAGACTTTATTAAAGTTGATGATGCATTCATTTGCAGAGCACTGCTTTGCTTTTACAATACTTCTCCACCACCACCACCACCACCACCACCACTATCTAAACATGTGAATAATTTAATTATTCAATTTTTTTTCTCAATCATTCGACAAAGAAAGATGGAGTGAGATAAGCAAATGTTTTTTTCCAGTTAAATGGTTTCCAATTATAAGAATTGGATTTGTTGGTGAAACACAATAGTCGAACATTGAGTCGTCACATTCAACGAATGAATCTGATTCGATTAGATCAGATGAGATTGAGAGAGAGAGAGTTAATGGTGAAAATTATTGAACAAATTGCTTTGATTATAATACAAAAGAGAGACTGGCAAAAACAAAACAAAAAAACGATCCACTATTTCTGAAATTTTTGAATCGTTTTTCAATAAAGTCAACAACCCTATGGAACAATGGTTTTTTATAATGTTCTATGTTGTTGTAAAATGGACATAGATGGATATTTATTTCTTAAATAGAATTATCCGAAAAAAAAATTGAGTGAGGCTCTCACAGATGGCGTCCCAATATTCTTTGAATTCTTTTAAAGAATTTCTTTTTTCTATTCGATTCTCTATTGAGTTGTCAGTGTAAATTGAAAATTGATTTTTTTATGGCTTTATGTTCTGTTTTTTCCTATTTAGAAATCATTTCCGATCATCTAAAGATAATATGACAATCACCGAAATTTTGGTTCGGAATTTTTTTCCTCTATTGTTTCTGGAACAATACGTTGTTTTGAGTATTCGGGTTTGTTGGGGAGTTGTTCGTGTGTGTGTGTGTGTGTGTCACGGTGTTGATCAACAATAGCAAACAAACAAAAAACTGAAAATGAAACAGCGCATCATCCAAAACGAAACAACCGCATTATAGAAAAAAAAAAAAAATTGCATCTAATAAACTCGAACAACCAACAGAATAATTTTTCATTTATATATATATAGAAAAACTGAATCATCATCACAAATCGTCAACACAGAAGAGCAAAAATTTTTTTCGATTGCAACATACGTCGCCGCATGCATGCATAATAACAATCAAGCAGACGGAAATTGATCGAAAACTCCATGTGAAATTTAAGCTAAAGATAGAAGAAGAAGAAGCAGCATAGACCGAATCAGAGAAAATATTGAAGGGAGGAAAAACACTGGTTAAATCGAACACTGGTCCAAAGTTCCACACACACACACACACAACAAACATTTCGAACCCTGTTTGTTGGACGCCAATCATTTTTTTTTTTTACTATGTTTTATTCTGTTAAATGTTAGTTATGAATCATTCATAGTGAATGGCTCTACTTGAACATTTCAAAATTCATTTGGTTGCATTAAACAACATTCAACAACCACCCCGAGACATCGAACACACAAAGCACGGGCAGTGAACCAGCTATTTTTCCTCCTTCATTCTTTAAAATGAATGGAAACTCATTTATTCAAATAGAAATTATTTAAAGCAAAAAAAAAAAAAAAATGAGTTGAAGCAATTCAAGGAAATGACCAGCATTCATCGCCATCAATAAAATAATCGCTTAAGAAATGAATGAATCGATTCTAATTGACCAAACAACCAGATGACCAGTCAAACACAATGAAATAAAAATAAAAATTTTAGAAAAATATCAAGTTGAATGATCAATTAGAAAAAAAAATAGGATTAATACTTCTATCCTCAGGAAATTGTGAACAAATTATTCAAGTTATTTTTCCTGAATTGGCTAGACAAAGGGTTAAGAGTTTTTTTTTCAGTTTTAACCATTTTAGATCAATCTCAATCAAATTCAATTGAGATGAATTGATATTTCTATTTGAAACAAACATTAGAAAAAAAATTATCAATTGAAATTGATTTAGGCCAATCGAAAATTGAAAAAAACTCTCAATAAACTCTTGCTTTTTTGCTGGTTGAAAAAAAAAACGGCCTAGGCAAGATTCTTGAACAGACTTTGACTTGTCTGAGAGTAAACTGGTGTGTCAATGATGGATACCATGTTTGATTTGCTTGAAATCTTCATATTGAATGAGTGAACACATGTGTGTACTTTTTTTTTCACTATGAGTTTGGGGTCAAGTTTCATCAGAGAAAATCTACCATGTGTTATCATCATTTTGTTCGAAAAATTGAAATTTCTCTAACCAAAGCTAGGCCAGTTAGTTCGACCGAGTAGTAGAAAAAAGTGTCAGAAAGAATTTGAAGATTTTTTCTCCACCACAAAACAGTATTCCAATTATTAGGGTTAGATAGCCTTTTTTTTTGAATACTGATTTTGACTAATTTGTTTCGGTGACACACACACACACCAAAGTTTAGCTTAAAAATTTGAATAAGTGTTTGATACACTGTTGGCAATCAAACATTGGCCACAACAGACACTCCGGATCGTTCTTGAAAAAAAAACTTTCTTCTTGTCGTCGTAATTCTGTGTCAATTTTTTTTTTTGTGCTCTATTTTAACCTGATTTCCTCTCTGTGTAGATTTCAAAGAATGTTGGAAAGAATTTTCACAGAATAAGTTTTTTCTTTCCAAAGTGCGTGGGAATTTTTCTTTCGTTCGTTTTCAAAACACCGCCATAGAATTTTTTTCAAATACTCCAAACACAATTCTGTGTTGAAGATGAAACTAGAATTTCTCTTTCCTAGATAATGATAATGTGGCTGGATAGAAATTATTTTTAGGCGAAAAAAAAAAGTCAAGTTTAGAGAGATTGGTGGAGAGAAGATGAAGAAGATGAAGAAGAAGATGGGCAACAAAAAACGATGGATCTTTCAGCCATATGACAGCATGAAGATGAATTTTTTCTCCAACAATAATAATATTATAATCACCATCCATTCATCTCACTTTTGGTTGGTGTTTCACCAGAAGGAAAAAAAACACTTGCACACAACAACAAACACACACACCAACGCAATTTCTCGCAAACTTCCAAACTTGCTTGGCTTTTTTTCGTTCTCTATTCTATATTTCCATCTAAATAACAAATAATAAATATGTTTTGGCTTTTTTTTCTAGAGAAAGAAGCTGCACACTGCAGCTGAAAAAAGTTGGTTGGGAAGAAAAAAACAACGAAGAGGAATGATGACTATTGACTATGAATGAATGAATGAATGAATGACAGGCTTTTCTTCCTTTTGGTTCATTTTTTTTAAGGAGAACGATGAAAATATATGAGATGATGATGATGAAATAAGATGGAAAAAACACAAGCCAGCTTGCTTCAAAGCAACAGTAAGTAGTAGGCAGAGTTTTTTGTGTTTTTTTTTAGGCAAACACACACTCAAAAAAAAAAAATTATAATAATATCGGAAATCCATATAAAGCATAAATGTCGTTGGAATATTAACAAAAAAAAAAAAAAAATGTTGGTGTGCTAGGCTAGTTTAAATAGGCAGTTTGCAACCCAAAACAACAACGAAATAAATTGAAAGCTCTCTGATCGTATAGGTTTATTTTATTTTTTTAGGGAAAAAATTATTATGATTATTTGGTTGAGAAATATTTTTATCACACAAGATTCCCAAACGCACACTTTTAAAATTCAAGTTTTTTTTTTTACTTTTAGCTGTGTTTACACAAGCTCAATGCAATAAGTTTAAAACTTGTTTTATATTTTATCATCATATAAATTACCTTAACAACTGGATAATCCTTCAATAAAAAAAATATGATGAGACAAATCATATCAGTAAGACTGATAAGTATTTAAATGATGTTAAAAATCAATTGAGTTTCTTCAATTATCTGGAAGAAAATTAAATGACAAGTTTTTTTTTTTTGGGTTAGTTATTAGTTCAAGTTTGGTTATTTATTAGTGGTATAAATAATTATTGATAGTTGATAATGATACCGGGAGTCTATCTTTACCCAAGGTTCTCTCCTCCATCAACCGGTGTCCGGATTGCAACAGCAAGCATTGTTTTTCAATTTATTTTTTTTTTTAAATAATGCACAAAAGATGATCGTTCAGGATGTGTTTGTGGCACTCAGAGTGTGTCTGTGTGGTCAGGATATAACAAAGTCAAATCCTAAGCGTTCATTTTTATTATGAACAGATAAAAATAAAATAAAATAAACTTCGAAAGAAAGAAACGACTACCCAAAATTATCGAAAAAACAGAGCAAAACAAAAAAAAACCTGTCACACAAAACAACAACACAACAAGAACCTCATTAAAACAGGAAATGATCGAGGGTTCAAATAAAACAAAACATTTCTGATTAAAAAGTTGAAAATTTTTTTACTTTATAAAAAAATTATAAAATTATTTTTCCAACAGCCAGTAATTAGATGGTTTTCGAAATTTGAAAAAATGAAATTATCATTCAATCAGTTTTATCATCAACTGGGTTGAAGTTTAAATTTAGATTTGAAAACTATCAAAAAACTAGACTATAAATTATTTTTTAAAAAGAAATTAAAAAAAAAAAAAATACCTTTGCCAATCAATGTTGTTTGAAGCTCGTTTTGATTGTAAAATTTTTTTTTTTTTTGATTAGAACTTTAAAATGTTCTCTCCAATAAATTTAAAGTGATTTGAAATTTTCAAATATTTTCCAAAAAAAAAATAAAATAATCAAAAACTTGCTGGAATTGAATCAATAAATTTAAGAAAAATTTATAATGGACAATAAATTGATAATATGATAAGTTTATGAAAGCACCAAAAACACCACATTTGATGGATTTTTTGTTTCTAAATGAATGAATAATAAATTTATTTTGGAAAATATTGAAGGAATAAAACAGCCACAATAAACGATTATGATTATAGAATAAAGAAGATTTTTATGATTGAGGATGAAGGCGATGACGATGATTATGACAATACCAAAAACAACAACAACCAAAAAATGAAGACAATCAATGTTGTTGTGAATGATTAACATGAATGCATGATATCACATTGAAACACACAAGCCAACAAACACTCACACAAACTTTACAAGAACACGTTTCATATATTCATTCATTTTATTTATGAGAAAATATTTTTTTGAAGAAATTATTCTGAGCTGAATCATTCTCATCCTTCGTCATCGAATGTACAGAAAAAAAACGTTATTCGCGTTTCAAACCAGCAGAAAATTTTCAAAAAAAAAACAAAACGAACAAGACGAAGAAGATTGCAACCAATTTCAAACAAACCGTTTGTTTCATTTCATTTCATTTTTTTTTTGTTCTTCTCCAGGTTCGATGTTTTGTTTGGATGAAGAACGGCTAAAAAGATAGTGAACAACTCATTTTTTACTAGATGTTGATATTTTTTGGTTTGGTAATGGTAATACCAATAGTGGTGTGGTAGTTCTTCGACGTCGCTCTTTTTAATGTGCTATGGATGTTCGTTGTTTGTTTTTTTTTTTTTTGGATGTCTGGCGTTATGCGATGATACGAACAACACAACATTCAGCCAACTACAGACACTTCCACACCACCACATATACACAGAAGTCGAATCCGACTCTGACTAAACTTGATGCGAGGTGTAATTTCGAAGCGATAAATGGTAAAAAATAATAAATAGTTTGAACAGAAAGTTTACCAACGATTCCGAATAATAAGAACGATGATGGATCAATTTGAAAGTCTGAAATATCTGAGAAATGTCAACTGCAACTGACACATCATTCGGGGGGTTGTTTGATCCCAAAAAGATGATATTTTTTGGGATTTTTTTTTTTGTTTACTTATTTTTTGAGCTGAAACATGAGCGCGAAACTGTTGCGTGTTGTTATAGTAAATTATTCCAGAGCTTAAAACCAATTTCAAATGCGAAGTACACACAAGAATTACACAGAAAAATAATAATTCGAACATTCAACAAGGTGACTAGCATGATTCAACAACATTTTTTTTTTTTTTATTCTCCAAAATAAATTTTTTTTTTTCATTTATTTATTCATTTTTGAAATTTTAGATTCATTGAATTGACAGAAAATTGGCCGATGTTTGGAAGGAGAAAAAACATTCATCATCTGGTTTCCAAGCCGATATCATTATTATATTTTCATTATTGTGTTTGTGTGTTCACCACCACCATCATAATATTATCATCCATAACATTTAGTTCGCTGTTATCAACAACAATTTATCGTTGCCGTGATTGTGGTGGTCGTCGTCGTCGTCGTCATCGTCGTTTCCACCAAAACACACACACACACACAGACAACATGCATGCAATAACAACCAATGGTAGCTAGTATTTATTTTACTACATTAACGTATCAGTAAGTGGTAAGTGCTGGTGGTGGTGGTGGCGGTGGTGGTTGTTTTTCTTTTTTTTGGCGACTATGCTGTGCTATTTTATTGCTGCACCATGAAATGGTATTCAATGTTTTTTTTCAAGCAGATTTCATTCCCAAAACAACAACAACAAAAAATTGGTTTTATTCTGAAGAAGAAAAAAAAACAAAAAAAACAGCACATGTTTGTTTACCAAACGATTGCGCATGTTCAGCCGCAATTTTGACGCATGAATCTCCTCGAGAGACGAACCGAATACTAAACGAGATGAATAGACACCAGATGGTTATCAACCCAAACTCAAGAATAACAGTGGTTAAATATTCAATATGTAAACCAAAACCTGAATCTGATTTATCGAAATTATAAAAATTTAATCAAGAAATTGTATTTCTAAAAAAAAAAAAAAAGACTCGGTTCGATTTTGTTAATGTTTTATTAACATGAAACCCAAATCAAACAGATAAAAATAAGGTCTCAAGGTTTTTTCTCTTTGTTCGTTTGTTTGATTAAATCTCACTTGACAGTTGAGAATTGGAGTTTTGGAATTGTATTCCATGTTTTATTAAATTTATCAGAAAAAAAAACAAAAATTTCCTGAAAAAAAATCTCTTAATAACGAATGCATGAATGAATCAATGATAATGCCAAAGAAACTATATTTAGTTGGTCTATTTTTAATGAAAAACGAGAGACATTTTTTAGAAACACCAACCAAAGACAAGAATATATTCAACGTATCAAAGTAAAAAAAAAAAAAACCATCGTTAATCGTTTTCCGCCAAAACGGCGCTCACTCCCAGTAAATGTCAAGCAGCAGCAAAAAAAAAGTAGACTTTTCCTGCTTTAAAAGCACTATGAGAAGTGCATATTCAACAGCTCAAACAAAACCCGAACACCAAATTCAAGTACCTAGAGAAATAGAGAGAAAGATTCTTTGAAACTCTTATTTTTTTTCCAACATCACCAGAAAAACAAACATTAACCAACATTAATTTATTTTTGATGGAAGAAAAAAAAAAAATGCTGAAACCCTGCTGAAAGTATCAAATTATTTGATTGATTTACTGTTCGAACAGTTTGGTTTCGTCAAAGTATCCTAATAGATTCTGGTTGTTGACCTTTTTTTCCATCGCATTTGAGACCATCGAATAAATTTTAGGTTTTTTTTTCTTACGAGAAACCCAGAATTTTTCTCTGTTTGAAACGCGTTTTTTTTTGTTTTGTTTCAACCAACATTTAGCTTTGAAAAACCGCTGCTTTTAATTGATTTAAGGCAAACGAATAGGCGCAAAAAATTTCGCTATAGCAAAACTGAAACAACGAATAAGAAAAAGAAGAAAAAAACGCCATAAACAGACAAGTTACCATATTTGGCACACACACGAACATACCAATTTGCATAGATGAAACACGCAAAACACATTTACACACCAGGCTTTAGTTTAAGGATAAAATTTCCAGTCATGATTGTTTAGACTAAATTCACTAAACACTCTCTGGATGTGGCAAGGAGACTAAAATAATACAAAAAAAACTTTCGCGCCTAACCGTTACAATTATAAATCAAAAAGCAAGCTCAAAACAACCATTTTCACTATAGTAAAAGAGATGATTTTAGAAAGACAAAAAAAAAAAAAATTCAAGATTATTATTTGACAAGATGTAAAAACGAGTGTTTAATTAATTATTGACTCATCGATAAGTGAGATCGAGAGTGAGAAGTAGTCAATTCATTCATTGATGGCTAGATCGATGGATGATCATGATTGAAGGATATGATAATAAAGGTCAAAGAGATGATTAGGATTGCATTGGAAAGCATTCAAACAAAGCGAAATAAATAAATAAATGAAAATTCATTGAAGCATCGAACATTTTTTTTTTTTTGCAAACAAATGGCTCAATTCTAATATGATAATAACTTTTCAAGAATCAAGATATGCTGTTTAAATTTTTTGGTCGTATTTTATAGAAGATATCATGTTTTTTTTTGCTTATAAAATTACAAACAAAATAATTTTTATTCGCTATAAATTAGATTACAAATTATTTCAATTTTGTTTTGTTTCAAATCATTATTCACAGCAATCATGATTTTTTCCTTCGCTAGATTGTTTCCATTTTGTTTGGATGATGATTTTGACATTGAACACGATTCATCAGCAGCCAAACAAGCCTTTTAGCAGTAGCTGAGAATAAATAAATTTGATAATTTTGTATTTCAGTAATAATGTTTCAATAGAAAAAAATGCTTTAGTTATAAGAACAAAAAAAAAAGAAGAAATATTCGTTTAAAAATATTTCGCTGTCAACATCAATGTCACAATCGATTATCGGATCCATTTGTTAAATTTTTCTCTCTAGGATTCTAAAACATAATCAACGACATGAATGAAATGAAACGAAAATGAATGAATGACGCCCAGCTCTTGTAGAATGGCCCATTTTTTTGCAGTGTTGGCTCCTCGACAGTTTCATTTTTTTTTTTTGGTTCATTTCATTTTTCTCTCTTTATCATGATCTAATTTAATTTAATCGCATCATAAGACAAAAAAAACTAGAAAAAGGAAATTTAAAAATTTGAATTAGATTAAATTTATGAAACATTGTCTATAAAAAATGGAAAAAAAATATTCAATTGTGCAATGAAACAAAAGACAACAAATCAAAATAATGAGCAATAATAATCTTCTTTAATAATGAAGACTGGTAAATGTAAACTGAAATGATGTAAAAATAATCTATTGGAAATCTTCGAAAAATGCCGAATCTCGATAGTGATTGTTGTTCGATGATGAACCAAATGTTGAGCGATAATTTCGCCTGATCGAAGCAGTTTTCGTAGAATACTTGAGCTGATGTTTCAAACTGACAAACTGCCTCTTCATCCTAAAAAAACGTTCATCTTTGAATTCGAAATCTTTATTGAAAATTATTTTGGATAGTGTTTCGGCATCAATGCAATCATTAATCATCATTGATTTCATCGAATTTCCACTTGTTTCTTGATCGTAGATCATTTCTGCTGTGCTATTTAAACTATTTAGTGTTTGATCAATATCATTTAGGTCCCATTCAAGACTAGGCAAGGTAAATTCACTGTCTGATTTTCGCCTTTCAATCAATTGTTGAGAGGCAGTTCGCTTTGGCGAATTGAACCATTCCAGTTCATCACATGAATCATTCACACTATTTTTTATTTGCTCAACTTGAGCAAGTAGATGATCAAACTTGGCTAATGTAGTCGTACCAATTGAATTTAAAGGAGATAAATTCAAAGACGAGAAATCATTAGAGTCTTCAAGATCTAAATGATTACCATTAGTAGCGATAATCAATTGATTATGAATATTATTCGAGGTACAATGAGAATATTGATTAAAAATATTTTTTGAATTAGTCGTCGATTCAAAATGATGTGAAGAAGATGGCGAAAAGAATGTTTGTGTCCAAGACCAGAAAACATCACGCACATTAGTGAACAATGACATAAACTGGTCGGTTTGAAATAAATTCCAACAAAGAGCTGTTCCACAGCCAATTATAATCAGTGATTTTGATAAATTACCTAGATTAAATCAAAGTTAAATATGATTAAATCTAATTATTCCCGACCTTTGTTTAACAAAGAATTTGCTATTTGATGACCGCAATTTGGGCAAGCCATGTTGTAATGAGATTGAATAGGAAATGAGAAATCAAATGAAAAAATCTCAACACCCTTGACCATGACGAAATAACAATACTTGAGTTATTGAATACGTTTTTTTTTAACTCAACAAAAAACACTATCCAGTGAAAAAAATAAAATTATCATTAAAACGCATTGTAAATCTTGCTAAAGAGTTGAAAACCAAGAAGTTAAATATCAACATTGTTTGATGAGTTGCTGTGATTTTGATGTCAGAAAAAAAAACAATATTTAACTCACAATTCAATCATTGTTAGGTGGAATTTTATTAAAGAAATTTACCATCGTTCTTGAAAGTACAAAAATAAACATTGCTGGAATAAATCAATTTGACACACTTGTATTTATTTGAGAATCTTTTGGACTATTTAACACAAAGTCATTTTTATCTTCATTAACTTTAGTTGACCTGAAGAAAAGGATTTCTTTTGTCATGATTGAGATAATAAAATGAATATCGAATTGTCCATCATCCGAGATCTTGTCTTGTGAAATGTCGTTGCGCTCTACTTGCTATGGCATAAATTTCCCTGCTATTTCATTTTTATAAATAGCAAATGACATTATTTGTTATTGTTAGAACATTGTGCACAACAAAAAAATAAAAAAAATCCTGAAACTGTGCCTCCATCTAGTCTAGTCCGTGACATTTATTTACAAGTTAATAAAATTGAAAAATTCCAAACGAAAATGAAACGAAAAAAAATAGATTTTAAAAACTTTACATCTCTTTAAATTTTTCAATTTTTTCTGCCCATCTCCCATATTTTGCAATCATGATATCCAAAGCGCTAATAACAATTCTGATTGGTTCGAGGACACCAAAAGATTCTACGGTAAAAATGAAATGATCACGATAATACTTGACTTGAACACTCTTGTCAACGTCATCGTGATTTTTGAATGATCTTGAATGGCGATCAAGCCGTTCATTGGCTACGTAGGGCAACCAGGATCCGTCGATTTGTTGTTTCACTTCAATTACTCCTGGTGGAAATGATGCTTGAATTTTTTTGGCTAATTCTTCATCATAGATTTGTTCTTTAATATTTATTTGTGTATGGAAAGCATAGCTAGCGATTGCAGGACAAAATTTTGAATGGTTTCTGCCACTGCCTTTAACACAATGAACTTGGCAAGAGATCTCTTCATTTGGTTTCAATGTTAAAATGGGTATCTTCGGATAAAGAGCTTCAATTTTTTGCAAACTCAATTGTCTCTTTCCTAAGGGTTCCCAAACTAATTTTTCAGCATAAACTTTGATTGGCTCCTTGGACTCAACATTTTTTGCATTCAAACTCAAAATAAAACCACTATTTGAATTGATTTTATCGATATCGATATTTTTTGCAAATTTGAAATCTTCAGGATCGGCTTTGATAGGAATCAATGATAAACGTTGAGCAACATAATCACAATTGAAAACTAAACTGACAAACTTTTGAAAATAAACATTTTCTATTGCCATAGTGGGAACATCGTTGATAATTGTTTGCCTCAGTGCATTGATAACAAATGGTTTTAAACCAATTAGATCCAATTCCAATTCTTTATCATTTTTTAGAAAGATATGAGCTGACATCACTTGCAAAGTTTGTTCACAAGATTGGACATCGGGAAAACGATAAACGTAATCAGGAAACTGTTGAAGTTTATTCATTTTAAAAAAGATTCTCTTCAAAATAAATTGCTAGAAAATTGAATTAGTTTTATTAATAATATTTGCAAAAAGTTTCAAAACTTCTTACCTTAAAACGACCACTTTTCAAATCAAAATGTTTTAGATATAAATAGTTTTTTGAAAATATAACTCGCCAAAAATTCTTCGAATTTTAAAGCCATAAAGTACAAATTTTTGTCTTATCATCAAAACTCGTCGCAAACAAATCAGATAAAAACTAACCGTGATTTTAGTAGTAAAATATTCTCTCTGTTATGAAACTTCATGAAAATTTTGAAAGCTTGTTTTTTTTTTGAAATTTGTATCTTCAACTAGGATAATCACGTGCAAATCAATTATGAAATTTAAAATCGATACTATCAAACGTACTTCACATCAGAAGATTGCCAATTCAAAATTATCAATTGATCATTTTTATTCATTTAGATTAAATTGAAAGAAAAAAAAAATAGAACAAAAACAATGTAAAAGATATCATGAAAAGAAAATTAATATTCTGTTGATTTGAAAGTATCTTCATCTGCAGTGCTAAAAATATGACCTTCGTTCACCAAAAAAGCAATAGCATCGTCGACCGATTTTGAACTGACATTTGCCAAGAAACTTTTAATCTCATGTCGTTTCAATCCATTAGGCAAATCTCGTCCATGTTGGTTGAGAATATTCATCACCGAACGTTGAATCTCGGAGAATGATGGTCCATTGGCGTCAAAACCAAACATAGAAGAATTACCATCGAAATTGGATTTTGAGTTTAATGTTACGTTGAGACGTTTTTCCAAAAATAATGAATCATTGAGAGCTTCAAGAAAGTGACAATATATATCATTAGGATCATCGATTGATTCAATTCGAAATGCAACAACAAAAGGTTTACGATCATCATATCGAGCTTGGCCTATGACGCGAATGTAATTTCTTTCCATAACAGGTGGGGGTAATATAGATTCTTCTAAAGTATAGAAAAAACAACTCAATAAAAATCTCTAATAAAACGTGAAAATACCTTGATTTTCGTTTTTCCAGAATTGAATCTCTACCGGTCCTCCAAGAGTACCATCATCAATAACATAAATATTTTTCGTGGTCAATTCTTCAACACTAACTACGGCTCCAATACAAACAACATTATGAATTTTTTGTCGGTGTATAACTAATCCATCTTCTCTCCGAGTAAGTTTGACAATTTGAGATACAGTTACATTGGTAATGTTTTTATTATCATTAGCCTGGTCAGTGGCAGTATTCGCTGTCACCGAAGTGTTGGGATCATATTGTGAATAGCTAAAAAAATCACTCATTTTTTTTCAATTTTTTTTAAAAATTGTTTCAGGAACAGATGAAAAACTTTAGTCCGGTATTTTTTTCAAACACAATGAAATGAAAACATCGAAAAATGCTTAGGAATTGCGCGCGATAGACGACAAACGAAACTATCGATACTCATTGAGTTTTCTTTTTTTTTAGTTTAATTTTCTCTAATCTTGTTAAAATTTAAATTATTGTAAATTAAAAGTTATCACCAAAGATAACCAAAACAATCTGCATTCAAATTTTACGATTTAAAGAAGAAAAATAAAATTCAAAAATAATTTTTTTTGATTAATTAATTTAAATCTAAGCGAAGAACAGCATCGACATTCTCAGAGATCATTGACATTTCAGAATGATAATTTTTTTTAATATTATTATTTATCAGGGGGAAAAATATTTTATCAATAAACAAAGGTTAAGGTATTATAATATCAGTTTCTTAAAAAAAAAAATAAACTCGAAACAGCATCGTAAAAAATGAGTATCACCAGAGTAGTCCAAAAATTCAATTTTTTTTTTTTGTACAAGTTTATTCAAAAAAAAAAAGAAAAGAACGATTTGCCGGTAATTACACCAGGTGTGTGCTTACGTAAGTTTTACAATTTTTATTTTTATTCATCATCATTATTATTACATCAAACCAATAATCCTGGTTGATGGGGATGAGGGAATGGAGAACGAAGAGAAAAAACACAAGAGAAACTCGCGCGTTGTTGTGGGATACGAACCGTTTTGGTTGTTTTGTGTTGGGGTTTCGTTTTTTCTTTTTCTTCTGTGTGTTTTTTGTTCGTTTGGTTGGACCCGGAGAGCTTGCTGAAACCTAGTGACTTTTACGTTTTTTGGTGGTACCGTTTGGTTTGTTTTTTTTTTTCTTTAACGAAACAAACCAATCGGCATAGAAAACAAACCAAACAACAAACAAGGCAAACCTAATTCAAACCTCTCCCTGTTTGTTATTCGTTTTTTTTTTTTTTTTTTAGCTTAGTTTAGATTTAGATTTTCATATTCGATATTATTCATTGAAAGAAAAAGAAGAAAACTTGAACTGGTGTTCAATGATGAGACATCATGATGATGATGATGATGATGCTGAGAGAATAGCAGCTCATTTTTGCTCATTCGGTGTTTGTCTCTTCGTGCTTTGAATTTTTTTTTTTTTTGTATCACAGCATCATCTCTATTGGTTTTCTTTTTGTCTGTGTGTGTGTGTGTGTGTGAGTGTGTTTGCTTCGTATTGTGTGCGTATGTTTGTTGGTTGGTTGGTTGGTTGGTGGTTCTCGTTTGCTTTCTCTCGCTCTCTCTCCCCTTAAAAATTTTGATGTGTTTCAATATTTTTTTCTTTTCCATTTTATTCGACAAAAAAAAAAAAAGAGTATTGAAACGACAGAGTGAGCCTACAATGTAGACACACACCAAGAAGTTTTTGCCTTTTCAGTTTGCTGCTTGGTTTTGTTTGGGTTGGTTGGTCGGTTGCCTGATATTTTTTTTTCTGTCTGTGTGTGTATTTCTCAAATACACACACTAACAACAAACCTCTAATAATATAATAAGAAATAGTGAAACACACACTGGGAGAGAGAGAGAGAGAGAGAGAGAGAGAGAGAGAGAGAACGAAAGCTTTTATTATTTTATTTTTCTTTTGTGTCAAAACAATCACCACCACCACGACCATTTTTTGTTATTGTGCTATTGAGAGAGAGAGAGAAAGAAAATTAAAACTGAACAAGATTTGGATTGTTTTGGTGCGTTTTGTCTTATCTGATTCGTTTGTTCGAATTTGTTTCAACCAAGAAACTCATTCGAAATCATTCATGGAATGTTTTCAAGTTTTTCTTTAGAAGAAGAATCTTCTTGTTTTTTGTTGTGAATTATTATTTTTTGTTGTTGTTGTGTATGTGAACGTTTGTGTCAGTGTGTGTCAGTGTGTGTGTGTATGTAGGCTTTGTTTTGGTCGCCAAAAATGCCGCATCATCTCATCATTTTTCTTACCAATGAATCAAGAATGATCAATTTTTCTTGTTGTTAAATTCAACGAATCGAATCAATTCAAAAAAAAAAACACACAAACCATCACCATTGATATCATTTTCGACCTGAACATCTAATCATTTGGATGATGATAATAGTGGTGAAGTAAATGTCAATTTATCGTTTTATGGTGGTATCGTTTTGGTGTTGCATTCCGGTGATTTTGTTTGTGTTTTTTACACCATCCCATAAAATTATGATGATATCAATCTTAATGTTGATGTTGATGATTTGTTTTTGTTTTGTTTGATTCAATAAAGAGAAATCGGTTTTAAAAACATCCTTTTTTTTTTTCTTCAATGCTATTCGATTGTGTCTGTGTTAATCTGTGTAAATTTGGCATTTCAATCTACCAGGTAAGTGTTTTGATATCATTCTTAAACAACCTCAAACCTGCATGTTTACTTTTTTACATTTATGAAAACTTGAATCTAAATATTCTCATCAAAAATAGAAAGGAAGCTTAATCTCTTTTGTTCATTACAGTTTAGTTTAAAGTGGATTATGGAACGTTCCATAAAAATTTTACAATCTTTTTTTTTCAGGTTCTATTAAAATTATTTAATCTATTTTGTAGTAAAGATAATCTTACACTTAATCAATGAGAAATTATTGATCCAAAATAGTTTTTACAAAAAAATTTCGTTAGTTTAGAATTTTCTAGTCAATCATCACATTTCTTAGTTTTTCTCTTTAAATTTTCTTATTGGGAAATTTTTTTTATTATTTCCAAATAAATTTAACAGCAGAACAAAAAATTTAATGTGTGTGTCTTTGAATTTGCGATAATTTCAATTCAAATGAGAAAATTTCATCATCATGATGATTTTTTTTTCCAAAAATTTTGAATTTTTTTTTTGTTGTTGTTGTTCTTTTACTACGCGTTGAGTATGTTTCCATGTTTAATGACTCACACACACACACACACACACACACACACACACAGATATTAAACTTGAAACACTAAAATAATTTCCATTTTGTTTATTATTATCCAACCACCACCACCACCACCAAACAACAACAAAATTGCTATCGATCTTAATATTTTTAAATTCAACCAAACGAACTTTGTTCACCTCCACCACTTCTACGCACACGCTCGCCAAAGATTTTCTTTTATTCTTTTTGTTTCTCGTTCTTCTCAATAAAAACAAATTTTTTTATCGTAGACAGAAATGAAAAACAAAAACAACAAGAGCGAATCAATTTGAGCATTTGTCGTTTTTAGCTATGTGAATGTGTGTGTGTGTGTGTGTGAATGCCAATGCTAATGCTAGTGTGTGTGTTCTTGTGCTTCTCACAATTTTTATTTTATTTTTTTTTCATTTTAGCGAATTGGCTTTTATAGGAAAAAAAAACAACACAAAACACACGAAAACTATCAAAGTCAAGTAATTACAGAGTTTTATCAAAAAGTGTATGCTGCTGATGATGATGATGATTCGTGTTTCAATTCTCATAGTATTGGTATTATCGTTGGTGGTTGTGGTGCGCCTTCTGTATTCTTCTTTTTCAACTCTCTCTTTCTTTTCTTTTTTTTTTCGCTTGAATCTGAATGCTTTTTGAATCTTCTCTCGCCACCTCACCATTTACACACACACACACAAACACACGATTCTATCTTTTTTCCTCTTCTGTTGGATGAAAAGTTTGAAATTTGGTTGGTTGGTTGGTGTGTGTGTGTGTTGTATCGTTTGTTTGTTGGGATCCAAGAACAACCAGAAACAACAAACACGAAAATTTCGTTAAACTCTCTCTCTCTCTCTCATTCTTTCTCGTTCTCTTTCTTCCCACTCACTAACACACACACACAAAAGAATAATAGTCGAAAAAATGAAATAATTCCAGATTTATTTCCATGTTAAGTGGAGAAAGTGCTGCCGTTATTTGGTTCTTAGGTTTTTTTTTTAAATAAATGATCCATCCATTCGTTCGCTCGTTCGTTCGTTCATTACCAAGCTCCCTAAGTTCATGGAAGCATTCTCCACGCATTTCCCATCCTCTTTCTTTTACAAAAAAAAACTTCGGTATTTAAAAGAAGTGAATTCTATTGATAAACGGTATTTTATGCATCCTCTAAATAACGGGTTGAATCTATTGACAAAAGACGTTTTCGAGTTTTCGTTTTTTCCTCTTGCTTCTTGTTTTGAGGGAGAAACCCGTTGGTTTCGTTTTTTTAAATAAAATTAATTTGAATAAATCAGTCGGTTGCTGGAGTTCCAAAAAAAATCTTTACAAAACCAAACGCCTTTTGGTAGCAGAGAAAAAATTTAGGTTCAAGGCTGCATCATTTTATCTGTCAAAAAAAAAAAAAAAAATTTAATACGCGTTTTGTTGTTGTGGTTGGGTTTCTTTTTTAAACAAGAAATAAGATAAATAATCTTCGAGTAAGAAATGAAATCAATATTGAAATGATATTATGATGAACTGAAAGAAAACTTTACCATGTGATTGAACGAATCTCTTCTGAACTAGAACTGATGACAATCCATTAAGTATGTGTGTTGTTTATTATTATTGTTTTTTCATATCCACCAAATGATGGTGCTGCATCTTCATTGATGGTGGTTATTGAACCCCAAGATCAAACTTGATGCAACTTGGCTTAGACCTCAGTCCAGAGGAAGAAAATATCATAACAAATTGTGAATCGGATTTTTTTCTTTTATAATTAAATGTAGAATGTTTGCTTCTTTAGCTTCTTTTTTTTTTCATTGAAATATCTTTGGTGGTAAATGGGGATCAAGTTGAGTAGCTCTTGATCTAGGATGAGATTTAGTATCTTGCAATATAATTTTATGGATATCCACATTAAATATTTAATAAAGATTTTTTAACATTGCCAAACAATCGAAGTAAAAGTTGTTTTTTGGAAGAAAAAGCAATTTCATCGTATTGGAACATTTCAGAAGCTAGTAAAACGGATTTTTAAAATGGACATTTTTTAATCAAATAATTTTTGGATTCAAAGGAAAAATTGAAAAATTTTTCTATTGATTTTATGTTCAAGAACAATTCAACATCACATTTCAGAACTTCTAGAATTTTTTTTCAGTTGAATTCTTTACCTGAAACAAGAAGAGAAGAGTTTTTTTTTTTTAAAATTTCCTAAATAATTTTTGTGAAGAAATTAATTATTTTAAATTTTAAACACGCAGCATCAAACAAGAGGATTATTTCAACCGTTAGAGAATTTTACGTGCTGCCAAAATGGTGTTCCATTTTGCTCTATCCTATTCTAGCTTGTCAACACCATCAGAATGTTTTTGCTACTTTTGTCTTGTGTGTGTGTGTGTTTATAACCCGTTCGAAAACGTTTTTCATTAAAACAAAAAAATGCGATTCTTTAATAATAAAAAAAAATCATCGAGAAAAACAACCAATATTATTATTATTGTTTGTTTAATCACACACAGGAGATTGTGTGTGTTTGTATGAGCGAACCTCCAATAGAGAATATTTTTATTTTTTTTCTTCACATTCTTTCTGTTTGAATAGAATGTTTATCATACAAACTAATAGCAGTAATGGTGCTTGTGTGTGTGTATAGTTTGTTGATTTTTTTTTTTTCGTTGTTGTTGTGTTGATGATGATAATGGCCAAATAATTTAAACACAATGGTACTAGATGATGATCATCAGTATGAAGATAAACGTTTTTTTTTTCGTGTTGTTCAGTGTGTGTGTGTGTGTGTGGATAGCAAGAGGTATATTACATTCTCTTGATGTGCTGCTGCGCTAGCTTGCTCGTTCGTTCATTCGTTCTCTGGCTCAATAGACAAAAAAAAAAAAGAAAAGTCATGTAATCCGGTTTTCGTTGTTTTTTTCGTTCTTCCATTTTTGATGAACGAGATGTGTTGTTTCTTGGGCGAACGAATTTCATCAGCGTCATCTTTGTTTAGATGATGATGTTTAGATCATGATACGATTCGATAATCTTATCAAAATTTTCCAAAAAATTTAAACCAATTTTTGGTATTTAGAATTTTTTAGATTTTGGAATTTCTTGAGATTCGCAAGATACTTGCAAAATTATTTTATGATAGCTGTATCAATCGAATCAAGAATCATCCATTGGAATAGTTTAATGTATGTTGTTGTTGAAAAAAAAAATTACAATTATTTGATATTATTACGTGTCATTAAAAAATGAGCTTCAATTAATTATCGATTTAAAACAATCCCGGCATTATATTATTGTTAGCTTTGTCAGAATAAAATTCGAAACTTTTTCCATTTTTTTTTTGGTTGGTTGTTGATACTCGTTTCAATGAGTGATTCAATAGTGGTGGTGGTGATTATTATGCTTTATTATTATGAGATGGCTTGTGATTTTTAGCATTCTCTTAAATCTCACTCTCGAGCTTTCCTGTATTAAAGTTTTTTTTCTGTTCTTGTCAGTGTGTGTGTGTGTGTTTTTTTTTTCTTAGTTAGTTATTATTTAAGAAATCTTTCTTTCTTCTTTTTCTTCTTCTCTTTAAATGTTTTTCCTCCTCTTCTTCGTGTTCTCGTTGCTGTGTTCTATCTCGTATACCAAACAACAACGAAATAAAATAAAAAGATGAAATAGGAAAACCATTCACACACACACACACACACATTCATCTGAAACATTAGCCTGACATGCGTGCCGTTTTAAATGTGTGTGTGTGTGTGTGTTGAGAGAAACGAAACATTGAAATGAATTGGTGAATGAATGTGAAACGAAAAAAAAAAAAAACTAAAAAAATGAAATAAAAATATAATAAAATATAAAGAAACACACACACACTGAATGAATGACAAAACCCCAACCAACACAATTACAACACTACAGCGACTAAAGACAACAAACAAACAAAAAACAACAAAAAATCCGTGTGTGTGTGTGTGTGTGTGTGGGGTGCTTTGTTGTTCTGTGAGTTCTTTTGCCTGGAGAAGACTTTTCTCTGTCTGTGTGTGTGTGTGTGTGTATTTTGTCTTTTGGTTTTTTTTGGTTTTGTCTTTCAATTCATCACAGATTGGAAAAGAATTTTCTCTGTTTTTCTATTTTATATTAAATCAATATCACCGATCTCTTGGACTAGAACTTATTCGCTGTGGATGAAAATATTTTTTTTTTTTAAAATTGAATCAAAGTATAAAGAATCCAAGTGTTTGTTGTTTTTTATTTCTCGAATGGAGAGAATCTCATCATATCAGAAAGTTTAAGTGAATTGTTTTTAAGATATTAGTTTGTTTTGATGATAGTGAGGTAGTGTTTTAATTTTTTGAAAAAAAAACCACCTGTCATTTTGTTGTTGTTTATAAATATTTGTTTACTTTTTTTTTTTTTTTTTTTTATTAAGATTATTTTCAAAGCAACTAAACTAATTTTTATTTTGTAAAGTTCAAAATTTTGGAATCAAGATTGTGTGAAGACCAGTGAAAAAAAAAGAATTGAAGTTTTTCAGCAAAGTATACCTCCAAGTTTTTTGAACAGGTAATTTGTCTTTTGTTTATTTATCATTCAAGTTTTTTTTCATCTTTTTCTTGCTTCTTTTTCTGATCTTTATGTAATTTTCAAATGAACGAATTATTTAAAAATACCCGGGATCATGATCCGATGATCGGAACAAATCAATTTTTTTCAATTTGAAACAAACTTTCATTGTTGTTGTTTTCTACCAAGAAGAAATCACGCTCAAAGAAAATTTTCTAGCATTACTGATCTTTTTCTAAATCAAAAATATTTTAGATTAAAAAAAAAAATTTGCTTTTATTTAGCAATCTTGAGAAAAAACACAATTCATTCCAAGTGAGTGTTTTTTTCTATTTAACATTCTTCATTCATTTTGAAAAATATTTTTTACTTTTTCTTATTCTCTAACTGTTCTATTCATTTTTAACATCGTTTGTTTCTGTCTGGAACGATCAGTGTTAAGCCAAGTGTTGGACCAACTTTGCACAACTAACACCACGTCCAACGGCAACACCGATCAAAATTTGACTCAAACCGAAATCTCGAAATTGGATTTGCCTAATCGACAGCCGACTAATTCTTTTATTTATTCTTCATTGAAAAACTTTGATGTTATTCAAGCTCGGAATCTAGATCTCAATAAGGCATTGTTGAATATTCAGTGTGAAGGTCGGCTTGTGTTCTCTTTTTTTTCTATATCTTTTTCTTCTTTTGTTGATTCTTATTTCATTATTCTAATTTCTCGATTTTATTTTCAGCTGGACCAAACTACTCATCAACACCGACTACTTCCTCATCAAATTTAAAATCAAAAGATACTGATCCTACTCATTTTTCCACTTCTTCATTCAAGAGAAGCATTCTTTATGAACATCTTCTCAAAAATACACCACCACCAAAAAATATCAATTTTCTAACAGAATTTAATCAAGAATACTCAAATAATCCCAATACTAAGTAAATAGTTCATAAATAAATTTCATTTTTTACATTTTACTATTTTCATTTAAAGCTGTATTTTCCGAGATGATCTAGTTGTTCCAGAAAGTTCAACAGTTTCCTCGTTGCCTCCATCAAAAGGAAAGAAAAAGTATTCAAAGCGAAAAACTCAAAATCCTTCCAAAAATCTCAAGAAAAATAAGAATCAACACCACAATAATCATAAAGCTTTGTTTCAACCAACAGCATTATTGAAAAATTTTTCCAACTTGCATCATCAAAACTCATCGTTTATTGAAGATAATGTTGTTGTTGGGAATGGTAATAAAGAAGACATTTCAGAACATCAAAAGTTTAATAAATCACCTAACTCGAAAATTATGAATCTTTCCACTTCATTGTTCCGATCTTCATCATCAAAAAATGTTTATTCTAAAAACAACAACAGCAACAATAATGATGAAGATTGTATGGTTCCTCTTAATCTTTGTGTTAAGAAAAGTTCTACTGGGAATTCTTCATCCTCAAAGCCAATTGCCAATAGTAGCAATAATGAGCCAATAAATTTAATAAACAATAATCTAGCCAATATTCATCATCATCCACCTCCAACGTCACTAACGATTAATACTCTGAATACTATTAATAATGCTGTATTATCAATTCCAGCATCTTTACCTCCTCCTCCATCATTACTTCAGTTGCCACCTCAACCACCAGCCAAAAAACGTGGTCGCAAACCTAAAGTTGTTCAAAACTTGGTAGATTTCACGGCCAATTTGGCTGAACTGGCCAACCAAAACAATTTGTTCATACCTCTTGCAGGAAATGCAGCGTTGTCTTCGCAGCTTCAGCCCCAAGTTTTGCATTCACAACAACAACAACCACCACCACGAAAACGCGGACGTCCACCAACTCTATCACCTCCGCACAATGTGGCAGCGCAACATGGCCAACATTCAAGTTTCGTGGCATCAAAAGGGACGCCATCGACTGGACCGACAACAATCGCACCCACTAGTGCCTTCCCAAATAACTTGAATCCGCTAAATTTTGCAAATCTTTTCAATACTCCGTCAGACCTTCTTGCCACTTGGCCAGGATTGAATGCACTCACTGCCGCTGCAGCAGCAGCCGCAGCTGCTGCGGCTGCTGCTTCTGGTGGAAGTGGTGGGTCTGGAACTACGAACAATGTTGCCAATCAGTTGTTCCAACATCAAAATCCATTTGAAATTTTGAATAAACTTCAACAAAAAGATTTCAATTTATTAAACACAAATTTATTTGGAAATTGGGATACCAATCTAACAGCTAATCCAACAACTAATGCCTCATCTTTTTCTTCTACACCAATGGCAACGACTAATAGTAACAACGATTATAATCCTTATAAGCTTTCAAAAACAACTCCAGACAAATCTAGTAGTTCGAACGATTCAAATGTGTTGAACTTCACTTCAAAAAATTTAGATTCTCAAATACCAAAAAGTTCTTGTTTTGCTCACAAACCTCATCCGAATGAAAAACAATTACGAATACCTTTGAATCATGGGTGCGTTTTATTTTTGAAATTGTTTATTTTTTTAATTTATGTGTTCATTTTTATGTTTAGATGGAAAAGGTTCACTCATATCTCAAGTTTTACTAAACTTTGTACAATTGAAGGAGAAGTCATTTATATAGCTCCTTGTGGTAAAAAAATAAAAACCTTTCCAGATTTAATCAAGGTACATTAATTGGTTTTCTAAATTCAAATTTTGATTTCATTTAATTTTCTAGTATTTAACCAAGAAAGAGCTCATCAATTTAACTCGTGACAACTTCAGTTTCGATCCCAACGTAATTGTTGGTCAATTTGTTCAAAATATTATGGAATTGAATACTGAAGTATTGTTATCAAATACAAGTTAATGAATTGTGTTTAAATGTTTTGAATTTTTTTCAGATTACTTTGACTGAAGCTCAAATGAAACTTCAACTTGAAGAGATTAACAAAATTAGAAACCTCGATTTAGCCTCTACTAGTATTACATTACAACCAGCATTTCCGTTGCAATTTCCCCATCTTCAGCAAATTCCATCAAATAATGTGATTACCGTAACGGAAACGAAAAAGAAAAGAGTTCGAGATAGTGGTGGAACTCGCAATGTTTACGATTTGATCAAAAATAATCATGTCAGTAACAATAACAAAAAAAGTGATCGTAGATCTTCAAACGATCAACAACAACCATCAATGACGATAACTATTCAAAAAGCTTCTCCAGTTAAAGGAACAAAAAGAAAGTCTACAGATTCAGCCGCTGCTAAAGCGGAAAAGGCTAGAAAACTTGAAGAAGTTTGTTTCTTAAATATTCAATTGAATTTTATTTGAGATTTTTCTTTTGTTGATTTTAGGAACGAAAACAACGTGAATTGAAAGAAAAAGAAGAAGAAAGAAAGGTATATTACTATGACAAATTTGAAAAACATTGAATTAACAAATGTTCATTTTAGCTAAAAGAAGCTCAAGAAAAGCAATTAGAGCTTCAAAAACAAGAACAAATAAAATTGTTAGCAGAAATCGAATTAGAACGCTCAAGCCAGCACAAAATATTTATTCAAGCTTTGACAGAGCTTCAATTGACGGAGTGTCGAAACGAAAAAAATGAAAAACTGAATATAGAGAAAAACGCTATTCAAGAACGGAAAATTTTGAAAAAAGCTTTAGAATCAGAGCTCCTCAAAGAGCTAAAAAAGCCCGTTGAAGATATGCAGCTTAAAGATCACAAAAATCTTCCCACTTTCAATCGAATTCCAGGTTTAAAATTAACAGGGAAAGCTTTCTCCGAAATGTTGATGGTCTACGAGTTTTTGTATAACTTTGGTGAGACAATCGGCTTTGATACTGATTCTTTGCCAAATCTCAATTCGCTTATGATGGCTTTATTGAATTTGGACAGCGAAGCTGAAGATGAACTTATGTCAATAGTAATTCATTTAGCAGTTTGTGCAATCGAGGATCCCGGCATTCCAAACAACGTCAGTATCATGGGTCAGAAGCTCAAAGATGTTACTGTTACTGAACACAATGTTACGGAAGTTCTTCGCCTTTATTTTCAATCTTTCAAGAATGCTGTCAAAGATGAAGATGAACCGAACCGAATTGAATGTGAAATTTTTAAAGATTTGTGTAACGATCTTTCATTTATTGCGTTAAATGCTACTTCAAAACTAAACATTCTGGTGTTTCTTTGTAACGAATTGCTTTGCAATCAAGCCATTGTTCGACAAATTGATGAAAGCATTGAAAGCGTCACTGTTTTCAAAAAAGATAAATGGGCGATTGAAAATGAAATTCGAAAACTGAGAATTGCTAAAATGAAACGTGAAAAAATGGAAGAAGAACGTCAAGCGGCTAAATTGCTTCTAGAAAAAGCTAATGCTGCGGCTGTTGCTGCTGCAGCCGCAGATTCATCGACTACCACCACTAACGATTCTGCTGAAGGTGAAACTGAAAACTTGAACACTACGGCAAATAGCGTTTCTACACCTAATACTCAAGTTGCGCCAACGCTTAATACTCTTCCGCCTCTAGAGTTTGAGGATGATCTCAATATGACCAATGAAGAAATTGAAAAAAAAATTGATAAACTTAACAAACAATGCAATCAAATGAACAACAAATTACATAAAGCTTTGAATGCATTTCGTGTCTTTCCATTAGGACAAGATCGCTACAGAAGAACATATTGGGTTTTACCCAATTGTGGTGGTGTTTTTGTTGAAGGTATGGAGTCTGGTGAACCTGATGAGCTTGCCAACAACGTTTGGACTGTAGAAGAGTTGCTTAAATTTGAAGAAGAAAATAGAATCAAAGAAATGGAACTTTTGGAAAAAGAAAATGAATTAAAAAACCAAATTTCAAATCAAGATGACAATGAAACTAAAGATGGCGAAGAAAGCTTAAAAGAGGAAGACATTGAAAACAAAAATGCTCCAGATGATTCAATGATAACTGATGATCAAGATGAAGATGAAGTTAACAGTGTTAAGAAAAAAACTATCGATGATTGTTCTTCTGATACTGAACAAATTGATGATAACGATGAAACAGAGAGTTTAAAATGGTTCGATCTAGAAATGGATTTTCATTGTGATGAAATCAAAAAAGAATCGCTTGAAGAATCAAATTCAGAAAGCGAGGTTAAAGCGGAAACTCAAGCTGAAGATGAAATTTCTAAACGCCAAGAAATGGAAAATGAAACTGAAAAAGTTGAAGATTTCAAATCAGAAGAGCCAACAAATGAAATGGACAAATGTTTGGCTACATTTTTAGAAGAAGATACTATTAAAAGTTTATTCAGCTCTGTCGATCGAAACATTGATAGTTTTATTCTCAAAGAAACTCTGATTCGTATTGTTTCTGCATTTCCGAAAAGTTCCATGATGACGGAGTTCCCTCATACAGTTGGTATTATGCCGACTGATTTGATCGTTTGCCCGACTCTTCAAAAAAGAATTCAATTGTGGAAAGAAATTCAATTTGAAGAACCTCAAAAAGTTCCCCGGGAATATCAACTTGGTTGGTGGCGTATTACTGATGGTAGTCAGTTGAAATCAATGATCGAACTGCTCAACACGAACGCTGCGCGCGAGAAAAATGTTCAAAAGTTCTTGATCAAATACTTGAATCACGCGATTCAATCTTGTCGAAACTCAGCAGCTAATCTAGATGTCAATGATTATGATCGTGAAGTTTCTGGAACTCGAGAGTTTGGTGCTCCTACTGTTAATTGTTGTCCTCATCGATGTTGTCAAAACAAAGGTTATTGTCGTGAGGTGGCTTATCGAAAAGATGTTCAGGTGTTAGAATTTATTGAAGCTTTTGAGGAGAAAATTTTGGCTTGTAGTATGCAGGTCCGCAATTGGAAATCTTCTTGCAAATTGAGTAGTTTAGATTTTAAATCAAAACCTATCAAAAAACGATTGATGAAACGTCGAGATGAGAGAAAACAAGCTGCTGCTGCATTTGAAAATTCAAAAGAAAACAATAAAGAAAGTCAAAAAAACATTAAAGAAGAAAATTCTCTGACAAATGGTGAATCAAATTACGAAAACATTTCGGCAGATGAAGAAAATGAAGAAGAAGATGAAGATGAATACGATTTACTGAAACTTCAAAAAGACAAGTTATTAGAAATCGAATCAATTATTGAACGTCGGTACTTGAAACCACCTTTGGGATTCAAAAGTCAACAACAAGCTGTGATACAAACAAATCAATCTAATCTAGATGATACTGAAAACGATGACAACACTTTCAATGATTATTCGTCCGATGAGAATGCACCGATCGGATTACTTCGGTGGAGAGATGCAGTTCGAGATTCCAAGTGCTGTTCACAAATCGCTATGTGCTTACATTTTCTTGAAAACTGTATCGCTTGGGAGAAGTCTGTTATGAGAGCGGTGAGTACTTGTTCGAAGTTTGTTTTTTTATGATTAGAGAAGCGATAAGATATATAAGTTTTTTAAGATAGAATATAAAATTAAGGTAGTTTGAGCTTAAAAAAATGAAAAAACATTTCAAAATTCTTGACTTATTTCTTTCTTTTTATCATTTGTTTCGATTCATTCTCAAACTTGACTTACTATTTAAAATAAACAAAAAAAAAACCTGTGGTAAAAAAAAAATTGAAAAATCAGAGTTGCCAATTTTGTGGTTCGGGTGAGAACGAAGCCCAACTACTGTTGTGTGACTTGTGCGACAAAGGTTACCACATGTACTGTTTCAAGCCTAAACTCGATTCTGTTCCTGCAGGCGATTGGTTTTGCTATGATTGTCAAAATAAAGTAATTTGTTCTCATTTTTTTACCATGTTAAAATCAATCAATTTAATTTTTTCATTAAAAAAAAAAAAAACAAAACAGAACACCATCGACAGGGTTTGTATCGTTTGTGGAAAAAAAGGCAAACTCTTGAATTGTGAAACTTGTGCCAAGGCTTTTCATCCCAACTGTTTAGATCCACCGATCAGGTAAGTTTTCAATGAATTATTTTCAATGTATTTCAAAAATAACATCTTAATAATTATAAGGCACGTCAAAGGCAGATGGATTTGTCATTTGTGTCAAAGAAAAAATAAACAAAGATCTTCAGGCTCTAAATCAAGTGTGAAAAAAACTTCAACATCAACTAATGAAGAGAAAAACCAAGAGACTTCAACTGCATCAACAACTGTGAAAGAAAATAAAGAAACATTCAAACGAGTATCAAATGGAAACTCAAAAGAAAAAATCGATAAAGAAACCAAAAAAGATCGAAAAACTAAAAAAGAACGAAAAGTTGAAGAAACAGAGAAAGAAAAACCGGAAAAAGAAGTCAAGAACACAAAAAAAGATAAAGAAAACTCTGAGCATTCGTCATCACTCGTAGAAGTCAACAATAAAATTAACAACTCAACAGCTAGCAGTAGTGAAAATGAATCTTGCAAACAGCTTTTGAGCGAAATGGTTCAGCATGAAGACAGCTGGCCGTTTATGTATCCCGTGAATCCAAAACATTTTCCTACATATCGGAAAATCATTAAAAAACCAATTGATATCACAATGATCGAAAGCAAACTCGACAGCAACAGGTAACATTGAATTTGATTTTTTTTCTTAAAAAAATAATCTTTTCTTAATTTTTCCAGTTACAAATCAAAAGAAGAATTTGCTTGTGATGTTAGATTGATGTTCGACAATTGTCAAACATTCAACGAAGACGAATCACCCGTAGGTCAAGCAGGTCATTTGTTGCGCGCTTTTTTTGAAGCTCGATGGAAAGAAATTTTCGCCGTCAATTCTGTTTGATTAAATCAATGGAAAATATATTCATTCCAGTCTTTGTAAATAGCAAGCTTAAAATTGAATGAAAAAAATTCTAAACCTTTCTTCAAGAGAAGAAATAAACAAAATCAATTTTTTCTATAATGTTTCTCTCATTTTAATAATTGATATCATAATGATCATAATTTCATGTTATATTTATTTTTCTCATTGTATCAATTCTCATTATTGTTTTCATTGAAAGCAACCCAAAACTGTTCTGAACATTCCAGCGTAAATTTCATAAAATTTTATCATTAATTACTTCATACTCCTGTGTATCTATTTTTTTCATGATCTTAATATTTCGCGCACTCAGCCTTCATCTTAAAAATGTTCTCATTTTTTTTAGAGTTGATTTATCAACAAAATTTTTTTTTTAAAAAACAAAGTTGTAACAATATGTTGTTTTTGCAACTCTACCAAATTGAAACATTGAATGCTTTTTTTTTATTATTGGTTTTTATATCCATATAATTATTCAAATAGGAGAGTTTTTTATTTGTAAATTTCAAACAAAACAAATTGATACATTTTTTTTATTTTAATTTTTTTTCTCATTTTCTCTCAGCGATCTCAAAACTTGGTAAAATAAAAAAGTCGAAAAAAATTGTATTTTTGTATTTATTTATAAATAGTGTTTGATTTAAATAAAAGGAAAGCTTTTTTTATTTAAAAATGAAACTTTAAATTTATTGTTTCTCAAACTTTCATCAAATATCTGCTCAAATACAATTGGCCTAGCCGACTGGCAACTCTTTTTTTTTTGGTCAAAGTTTGATTCATGCGATAACTAAATAAGTTTGCCTAGAATTTTCTTTATTTAAAAACAATGATATGGATATCTGAATTGAATTATCAAATTGAAATAAAATTAGTGGAGATTTGACTTTTTGATTTTTTAATTCTTTATTCGAGCTTTAAAAATTTTGCCGGTTAGTGAATGATAGAAATGTTTCAAATTTTATCTATTTTCATAAATTTGAGTTGAGTGTGTAGAAACAGGCAAAGTTAAGTTTTGTTCGCTGCCTGGCTTTAATAAATACGTTATGGTGTTCATTTTGCGCGGAATTTTGATCACAAATTTACAGAAACTTCAACTTCGATTTAAACTTGCAAAATCTTTTTATTCTTCTGAAACATCAGAAATGTCTTTCAAAAAATCTAAAACTTCAAAAAAAGGTTGGTTTCAAGGAATGCTTGTTTGTGTTTTTTTTTCAATGATGTTAATTTCATTAGAAGAAAAAGAAGAATCTGGGGATGAATTTGGTTCAAATTCAATCAAACTCAGTAACAATCGCTATTTGACTGTTTCGGAATTCAAAAATCGTGTTCGTGTCGACATACGAGAGTTTTATTTGAATCAAGATGGTGAACGAAAACCAGGTAAAAAAGGCATTAGCCTTTCTTTAGAAGAATGGAAAAAAATCAGTGACAAAATTGGAGATATCGAAAAAATGATCAAAAGTTTAAGCGAGGATTCAGATTAAAAATTTTTATGTTTTATTTCAATTCATAAATTTTTTTTTAAAGTTTCATAATTTGATTATTTTCCATTAAAAAACATTGTAATTCATTTAATTTTTCAAAGTATTAATAATAAAAATCTCAATTTTCAATTCATGATTATAATCAAACCGCCATTATTTAAAGTAATAGTTTAGTTTTAATTCAATTTTTTAAAATTCTGAATCTTGTGAAAATGTTTTTATATAAAATAATTTTCATTTTGATTTTGGCAAAAAAAAGCTATTTACAATATTTTCAAAATGTCATTTCAAAGATTATTGAAAAATGCAATGTAAAATGAAATTTACAGGTATAGACTAGCGGCAAAAACAATGTCTCGTTTAACTAGTTTGATAGCTTCTGAGAATTTGTTCTCCAAATCAGTATTGCCGATAACTTTTGAAGCTTGACACATTTGTCGCAATAATTCTTCAAGACGACGCATACACCTAATAATCGAGCCTTCAAAAACATCGGTCATTTTACAAATTTCGCCAAAAGATTGTCCTTTCGCCCAAGCATATATAACATCCATTAAATTGGGCCTGAATTTTTCAGTGTAAGCTTGTTCATCAATTTCTAGTTTAGTTTCTTTCGAAACAGTTGCAATTTTTTTGGCCAACTCTTGCATTGTTTTCAATGGTTTTGAAAGTTCTTCTGTTAGCTTTGGCTGAGATCTAGTTTTTTCTTCAAACACAAAACAACTTAGCAGTGCAGGAATTTGATAAACATTCAAATCATTAAATACTCCGTTGAAAAGCATTTCTGCTAATAACAATTCATCGCCACTATATTTGAGATTATAAATATGAATAAGATTAAGAGAATAAAAAAACTCGAAAAATACCTCGTTATTTCACAGGCAACACGTCCCTTAATTTCGATAACATCAGCTAAAGTGCAATAGCCTAAACGCCTCAAAACTCGTTTTCGACATTTAAGTTCATCCATCTGCAACAAACTTCTCATTTTTTTCATCATTTTTTTGAAATCTTTCATTTTTTCTTCAATTTCAAGTTTGCGTTCATATTGTTTCCCTTCAACAGTGCCAATATTTGAAAAATCTTTCAATTTTTTTTCACATGTTTCTAGTTTTTTGACAATGTTAAGAAAATCGTTATCTTTAATTTTCATATCTTCTAAAGGATCTAGCAATGGGATGCCTTGAAAACGTTTATCAATTTCTTTTATAGATTTTAAAATCGATTGACGATTATCAAACGATCTTAGATCGTTAGGCACAAAAATTCTTGCTGCACTAACTTGGACAATATTTTTCAAACGAAGCGTAACAACTTTTACTTCTGCTGTTTCTGGTTTGACTGGCGGTATGACATTATTGGCGCTTGAATCACAAGATTTGTCGACCGAAAGCAAAACATCAATCGTGTAATAAATATCATCTTTTTTCGCAATTTTTCGATAATTAACTAAGGCACTCCAACCCATATCAATATTATCATTAGAAACAACCTGTATTTTATTGATATCATTTTTATGAAAATACATAAACCTTGTATAAATGAAATTTTGAAAAAATACCTTTAATAAACGTCCACTATTCAGAAACTGTAAAATGTATCTTGGTGAGGTCAAATAATTTAAAAATCCTTTTCTTAACTCTTCTATTTGATTTCGAACTTTAACGTAATCGGATATTTTTTCTTCATTTTCAATTATAATAGAATCATATTCTTCCTTCAATTTTAAATATTCTGAGAAAATAAATTATAATATATTTATACGAGTATTTTTTAAACTTACGTTCATTTATTTTCGGATACTCAAGATAGTGTTGAAACTGGAAAAAACTATGTTCGAGCATGTATTCAGGATTGACTTCTTCGACACGCAACAAATTCAACACCATGTTATAAGTCAAATGAAACGCTGAATTTATAGGATCGGGTTTGCCACGTATCAGTTCTTTACCAATGGCTGGACTCATCTTTTCATCGATCATTAAAATGACAATGCCCCGTTCATCGAGACCACGCCGTCCTGCTCTTCCACTCATTTGAATATACTCCCCCGAGCTGATCCACCGAAAATCGACTCCATCAAACTTTCGAGCGTTAGTAAAAACTACTGTTCTAGCAGGCATGTTTAAACCCATTGCAAATGTTTCAGTTGCAAAAAGTGCTTTGATTAATCCTTCTCCAAACAAAATTTCAATTGTCTCCTTGATCAAAGGCAATAAACCACTGTGATGAATTCCGACTCCCCGTTTTAGTAAAGGGAGAATTAGTTGAATCTTTTTAAAATTGAAAAAATAACACAAGAAATACATAAAAATAATTTACTTGAGGTAATTTTTTATCTTCATCACTCAGAACATCAATAGCATTGTTAAAAACTTCTTCCACCAAAGCTTTTTCTTCAGCTAAAAAAAATAATTAACTTTAAAATTTTTTAAAATATAAAATTACTTGAATTAAAATCTAATTTTCCGACTTGCAAAGCATAAGCTTCACATTCCATTCGACTAAAACTAAAAAGAATTACAGGTGCCAAATTACGTTCCATAATAGTACGAATAACTTTCAAACAATTGGAATTATCTGATGGACAAAAAATATTAAAACATATTAAAATAATAAAATATAAAACCTTTGAGTCCTCCTTTGCGACCTCGATTGTTCATATCACCTCGAGATGCGTCTCCAGCATTTTGCAAAACGCTCATTGCTAAATTAAAATTATCTTCACGGAAATTGTTTTGTTCATCAAGAACTAGATGTAGTCCATCACCGCCAGAAGGATAAATATAATTTTGCAATGGAACAGGCCGAAAATCAGTATAAACAACGTGACAAACTTGATGATGTAAATGAGCAATCCATTCAGCAAATTGACGAGCGTTGGGAATAGTCGCGGATAAAAAAACGTAATGTACAGTGTCTGGTAATAAAATAATCGTTTCTTCCCAAATAACGCCTCGTTCTTTGTCTCGCATATAATGAATTTCGTCAAATATGACCCAACCAACTTCACGCATGATTTCGCTTCCTCGAAACAACATTAAACGAAGAATTTCTGTAGTCATGATCAAACAAGATGCTGTTGGATTAATTGTCACGTCACCAGTTATCAAACCAACATCTTCAAATTCTTCTTGAAATTCTCTATATTTTTGATTGCTCAATGCTTTTATGGGAGTGGTATAAATAACACGTTGCTTGTTTTTCATGGATAATGCAATAGCATATTCGGCGACCACTGTTTTTCCTGCTGAGGTATGAGCCGATACTGTCGAAAATTGAAATTAATAAAAATTTAAGATAAAAAAATAAAAAACCTAAAACACTCTGATTGTTTTCAATGCATAGAACGGCCTCCTTTTGAAAAGGGTCCAATATAAATTTGTACTCTTTAGCTGGTTTGTAATTAGCTGTTTCACTGAGATCCCGTAATGGAACATACTCAAGATCTATTGGAATAACGACTTCATGTAAACAGCTTTGCGTTTCTAGTTTATGTATGGCTACACGTGGCGCAAAATGCTCAAGTTCCTCTTCAAATTTATCGGTTTGATTATTTGGAATCTTGGAAATTTCTTCCACTAAAGAAAAACTTAAATTTGGAGCTTCATCTTGACGTTGACGTTTAACATCATTGATTAGCTTATCAATCAAACTAGTATCAATATCGTCAGGTTTTTTGGTATCATTTGTTAATTGCTCTTCTTGCTTTTCATCCAAAGATTTTCTTTTTTCTCCTTGATTAGTGTTTTCTAATTCGAAAACATCGAACAGATCCATTTTTGAAAAAAAACTTTATCTTGATTTTTTTATATCAATATTATTTGAACATTTGGAAAAGAAAAATACAAACACATGGCACTAAAAAAGAATGTATGCTGAGTGCTGAAAATGTTCTTAAGGTCTATTTCTACTTGAACAAGTCATTTTGGATTAATCATTCTGCAACATCTTTCTGTTGACGTTGTGTACACCAAATCGTTTTAGTAAAGAATTTAGCTCGAAAATTGTATTCGTTTCTGGTTTCTATCAATCAATCAATTCCAAGGATTTTTTTCTATAAATTTATAACCAAAGAAAATTTCAATATTTGTTATGGATTTTTATTTGTTTGGGCAGCTATTTTAAAATCTGTGATTTTTTCAGCTTCATCAGATTCAAATTTTTCAAATCTTTAATTTTAAAACAGTCTACAATCTATTAAATTTGTTTCAAGTTTCGATTAAAGTTCTCAAAATGGTTGAGTTGACAGGAAATTCTGAATCAATGGGTTTTAACAATTGGGTTTTCATCGTGCCGGCTTTAATTGTAGTATCCTTGATATGTAAGTTTCTTTGATTTAGATTTTTTTTTTATAAATAAACTCTTGAAAAGTGAATTGATGAATTTTTTCTATAATTAATACTTATACATATTGATGAATCAAATTCAATTTTGGTTCTTTAAAAATGAAAAAAAACAAACTTGATCAAACTGTGCTTGTTGCCCGAATGTTGCCGATAGAAATTCACCGTAGCGGCTTTAGGTAAAATACACGATTAAACATTTCTCCCATTAGTCATTTATAATTGAAAGAAAACAACAACTTGTTATTCATTTGTTGGTTAGAGTTGGTTATTAGATTTACGCCGCGTCGATCATTCTCATTACAAAAATCTAATAACGTTGGCAAATTTTAAAAATTTGAATATTTTCTAGAGAAGAAAATATCATTGGTTGATATGACTTTATTTTGTTTATAATCATTTTGATAGAAGTTGATAAACTGTGTTATTGGTATCTAGTTTAGAGTTGAGTTGTTGCTTTGAGTTGTTCTACAGTATAAAAATTTATCTTTTACGTGGCTCTAAAATAATTTATCGAGAGTATTTTTTTTAGAAAATTCTATAACCAAACAATTATATCATAATATGTATTTAATTTTATTGATATTGATTCCGATTTTGATTTTGGGTTCGTGAATATTTACTAATTTTGATGAAATTAATTTTTTTTTTTAATCTTGTTCTATCTAATCTAGCCTTTTCCGCCTATAAACTGATGCAATTTCTACTGGAAAAGGAAAAACGTCGCGAGGAGAAGAAGAAGAAAAAAATGGAAAAAACCACCAAGAAAATCAAATGAAAAAAAGAAATATTGAAAAAAAATAATTGATATTGAAAGAACAACAAAATGACATTCCTAATAATTTCTTGCTAAAATTCATTTCCAAAATTTTCATCAAGGTTTCGATATTTTTGTTTTTTTTTTGTTCGTTCTCATTTTTAAGATTTCTTTGAAATAGTTTATTTTTTTAATTTCCTCTATTTATTTCAATTTTATTATTAATTTTTTTAAGCAAAAAAAAATTGTAACAAAGTTTTACTTGTTTTATTTAATCAAACAAACAAACGGAAATTATAAATTAAAGTTTTATTCTCAATTTGTTTCTTTGAAAATGTGTTCGCTTGCCGATTTGTTCATCTTTGATTTGACTCTTGTTTTGGATTCTGAATTCAAGACACAGATATTGGTCATTTCAATGTTAGTCGAATTCATTCTTTTCGAATTTTCAATAAAATTATCGAAGGGCCAGTTCTCGTTCAAGATTTGTTCATCCAATTGTTTGAATTTCTTTTTGGATTTGATATCTAATTTTTTTTTAATTAGTGGCAGCAAATGATTCGATAAAAATCCATAAAGAACGTATTTTTCCCAAATCAAACAAATGGAAAAGTTTATCAATGATACCAAAACAAGATGAACTCTAAATTCGAATGGCATCGGAATGAACTGTTCATCAAATAGAAATTTGATTTAGAAATTGATATTTTTTAATTTTTTTTTTAAAGGAAACCTCAAGAAAATCTAGCAAAGTTGATGGCCCAATCAAGACGACCAAAATCGATAGGAAAAGATTCAACAAAATGGTCAGAATGTAAATTTCTGTTATAAAAAAAAAACCAAGAGAAAAACAGATAACGTATTGACTAGAAAAGTTATCAAGAAAATGAACAAACTGTTTGAAAAAAATCCTTGCCGATGAGGTGGTCCAGGAGCAAAGATGATAGCAGCAATCACATATGATAACATGTTGCATGAAAAAACAGTATGAGATATTTGATTGGGCAAAGGAACTGCAATATCATTGTTATTTACTGGCTGATACCAAGACTGATTGACCAAACGCCATCGAGCATAGTTGTAAAAGAAAACCTGGATCAAAATGAACGAATACATCGATAACTGTGGAATAATACCCAACAAATTTCTCAACGGCATTTGTTTAGAAAGTTTTGAATGTGGTTTGGTGGTGCCAAACAACATTGGAGGCAGAATGTTCATGATTATATCAACAAAAACGTATGTTCCTGGTTTATTAGAAAAAAATGATAATCAAATTTTGCTAATTTCTGAAACTTTACCATCAGATGGTTTAAAACCGTGCCAAAATAAAACCAATACGGCACCCAACAAGATAAAGCAATATGAAACTTGATATTTGAAAGTTCCATAAACACTGACTAATGAACATCTTCCTTCCTTGATCAAAGATATGACACAAGAAATGTCTTTTTGCTTGTAAGTGAATGACGAGGCTACTGAAGCTTCGGCGACCGAAATGCTATTCGAAATTGCTATTCCTGCGTCTGCAGCTCTCAAAGCCCCCCCGTCGTTACACCCGTCGCCACACATCCCGACACTGTGATCTTGTTCGCGCAGCGCTTGAATCAAGTTTAATTTCTGATCGGGCGTCATTCGAGCAAACACCGTTCCTTTGTTGACAAGTTTTTTGAACAATTTCAAATCAAAATTTTTTATCAAATCAAAAGATTCTCCATCGATGGCTATGTGGTATTTAGATTTTGAATTATCGTTCAAATCTCCCAATTCTATGTTATCGTTATTGTCATTGATAGGAATGGAAAGCGGTCGTTTTATATAGCAATAAGTAGTTTTTAATTGTTGATTTGTTTTATCTAAAATAGCTTGGATTCGAATAATAGCTTCCGATTGTTTTATCATATTACATTCTTGTGAAACATTTGTAGCGGTAAATAGATTATCGCCAGTAGCCATCAAACATCTTATCCGGACATCGTAAAGTTCTTTCAAAATTTCCGTAGTTTTTTCTTTAAGTTTGTTTTTAAACAAAAATAACCCGTTAAAAGTCATGGAATTTTCCAATTCATTTCGACTCATATCCAGACTTTGATCTATGTTTTTAGATTCCGTCACTTTCGAAGCAAAAGCAAGTACTCTGAAGCCTTTACTAGTGAAAATATCAAAAGTTTCTGAAAAATTTTTTGGTACGGTTTCAGGTAAACAGAACGAAACAATTGTTTCAGGTGCTCCTTTAACAATGGCCATTATTTTGTTTTCTTTTACATCTTTCACGAGAACCAACATTCTTTGCAAAAAAGACTCAAAAGGGAATTGTTTTACAATACCAATCAGTTGATTTCCACTTTCCGATGTTTTAGCAACTAATCTTTCAGGAATTTTGCCAAATATTTCATTAAGATCGAGATCAATGTCTTGGACGAAACTCCATTCGGAAGCAGTGAAAAGTTTTATGTCAAGATCGTCTCCTTCTAAATGTCCCTTGTATTCGACCAATGAATTACAGGTGGCCATAGTTTTCACAGCTATATTGTCAAATGGTAGTTGATGAGCAATATTAGTTATGATTTCTTTTGAAAAATTTCCATCCTTTTGTTGAGCCAATATTAAACCAGCAAAATCAATAGAATCTTCAGTTAAAGTACCGGTTTTGTCAAAACACATAACATCGATTTCGCCAGCGCAGCAGATTGCTTGAGGATTCAAACAGTACAATCCTTCTTTTTTCAATCGACGTTGAGCGTGTACGTTGACACTAGTCAAAACAGCGGGTAGAACTGGTGGAATGAGAAAAGTTCCAATATCAAGAACAATAATCAGAACTTCTTTGAGAGGAAACTTGAGAAAAACATCAAACAATTGAAATTGAAAAGTTTCAATTTTACCTTAAAAGTGCTCAAAACTAAAAACGTGTAAACCATACATGGCACTCCGATTGCAAAAAAAATGGCACACATTTTGATCATTTGTTTTTTCAAGTTGTTGTTCAATTCGATTGGATATAGAATTCTTCTGGCCAGTTCTCCTTTGGCAGTAGAGAAACCAGTTCGAACTACAACCGCTTTAACATCGATCTCATCTTTGGCACTGACACTAAGCAATTTAGTTCCTGAAAATAGTGTATTACTTTTGTGCAATGAAGAAGAATAGATAGCGTTAAAGTTTTCAACTAAAGGAACTTTGGGCACAGGAATACTTTCACCGGTAAGCATGCTTTCATCTAAAATGCAACTACCAGTCATTAAAACAGCATCACATTCCATCAAATAGCTAGTTGATAAATGTTTTGGTAGAATAATCACGTCACCTGGTACTAATTCTGTAGAACATTTTTCTGCTGGCACTGAATCGCGCATCACTGTCACTATTGAAGAAGATTGAACCTTTTTACGAAGAGCAATCGTTTGCTACAGTTTAATTTTGTAAAATTAAATTTGAAAAGACAACTCTTGGTCTTAAGAGGTTTTGTACTTTACGGGTTTGCCAAACATGAGTAGCCACTGAAATGGTAGACAGAATAAAGATGCAAGCCGCAAACTGATAATACCATTGAATAAGCCATACAACGATTATAAAAAATTGATACAAATAAAATGGTCCAGCTATCTAAATTATTAATGATAGTTTAGATATATAATGTCTTTTCGAAATCGATTAATTCATTGATTTGATTTGTTAGTTTCTCTATAAATTTAGCTGATTAAACTTTATTTCAGAACATACCTCGTTTAAAACCAATTTCCAAATTGGTAACAATTCAACTTCGATAGAATTTTTCCCATATAGTTCAATTTTAATAGCTGCTTCAAACTCAGAAGCACCTTCTGCCTGACTGTATAATACACTGCATTTTTCCGATTCCAAACCTCTACAAATAGAAGAGATTAGACTCAAACGACATTGATCCGAATCTGATGTATTTCTATTGTGAATCGATCGTTCGGTAATATTTACTTGAGTTTAACAAAATGTTTATATTCTGAATTCCAAATGTATTTAAGTTTCTTGTGGCGAAAGTAACGATAACAGAAGCTTCGATTTATTTCCGATTGATGTATAGCCTCGACATTTTCGCTTCCATTTTTGTCCTTAGTTTTGTTTTAAATTTTAAAAACCAATCCATCCAAATCAATTGATTATAAATTTTTTTTATGTTAAAATTTTAACGTACTTTTATGATTAATGTCTCAGCTTGATCGATCGGACATTTCTTCATCGATGCTCGAACTTTCATGGAAGGTTTCCATGCGAAGAATATCAACAACAGCCCACCGGATAGAATAACAAAAAAAATTGTTAAAATACTTTGCACTAATGATCGAGTATAGCCTTGCAATGTAAGTTCATCTTCATCGCCAGTATCGGTTCGATTGCCATTTGAATTGTTGCTGATGATAGTGGGAGTGATGTTTTTTGCATCCTCTTCGATCGCTTGAAACATTTCATCACATCAAACAACAGCAAACAAAAAATGAAACAGATTATTATTTATTTATTTTTTTCTATTTATTAATGAGAAAACAAACCACAAACAGAAAAAAAATAACAAGCAATTTGTATTTTTCTTCACTGAACAACAACACTATAACAATCAATGTAACCAATGTCTTCCTAATGAATGAAACAAGAGATGCGACACGTTTCAAAAGAAAACGAAAATCTCATTTTTTGTTTTATTTATTTTTTTGTTCAATTGATCAATTGATTCAATTAAGAACACGAGAAATCAAATATCACTCATCCACAAGCCTCCATCATTTGTGTGGTAAATAATAAGTAAGATATAAAAAAAACGATTTGTTTTCCTATTTCTTCTCCCTTGTTAGTGAGATACGGAATGTGAAGGAATCTAAAAACTAAGTGACTTTCTATTCGAAGCCCTTGTCATTGGTATTTGGATTTTTTGTTGTTGTTATTGTTCAACTCACAGTGCCTTCAATCATATGATGATTTGATTTAAGACTTTTTTTTCGATCATCGTATTTAGTTTCAGCTAAACTAAGTTCTTCATGACAGTGAGAAGGAAAAAACAGCGGCAATGATGAAAAATATGTTAGATATGGAAAAGATATATGCCTGATAAGATATACCAAAACTATCATGGGAGGAGTGAAAGGTTTTTTTTCTGGTTTAAGAAAAAAGAAACGAAGTATTTGTATTTATTTTATATTGAGAAAAAAAAATGTATCAATTTTCTTTTCAATCTATGAACATCATCGACAAATATACTTGAAACCCAAAAGCTGGTCATTAATTCCTGTTTCAAAAAACTTGACAACTGAGTTCATTGAAAAAAAATTCATTTCAAAATTTGGCGCTAAAAATTCAAATTTTTTCAAACTTATTTATTAATTTTTTTTTTTTTGAAATGTTAAACAACTTTCACCATTGATTTGATATGGTCTTTGATAAAATATCAAACTGATTTTTTCGATTTTTTTTAATTTAAACTTTGCTTGAAGAATTAATAAAAAAATTTATGAAATTTTAAATTGTAAAAATTTGTAAAATTTTATTTTAGCTAAATAAATCAACTAGCAACAAAAATGAGAAGTTTGAAAAAAAGACATTTAGAATTGCTAGAATAATTTTTTTTTTTTTTTTTGAAAGATAATCAATTTTGATAAAAATAGGACAATTAAAAAAAATTGGTTTAAATTGAACATCTAAGAGTCATGCGCATAAACAAAAACATTGTTTATGAAGGGAAAAAACAAAGCGTGTATTGATGAGAAAGGCTGACTGTTTCCTTTTCTTGTGAGAATTGTCTACCATTTGTTTGTGGTTCATTATTTTGGTATTCGTTTTTCATTTTGAAAAAATTTGACCATGGGCGCTTATAAATACATGCAAGAGATATGGCGTCACAAACAATCAGATGTGATGCGATTTTTATTGCGGGTTCGTACGTGGCAATATCGTCAATTGAATGTCATACATCGATGCCCGAGACCAACTCGCCCAGAGAAGGCTCGTCGTCTTGGATATAAAGCTAAACAGGGATTTGTCATCTATCGTGTTCGAGTACGCCGTGGTGGTCGAAAGCGTCAAGTTCCTAAAGGTTTGTTTATTTTTATTATTTTGAATTTTCTGATTCAGACATTCATCTAGGTGCTACTTATGGTAAACCAAAGAACCACGGTGTCAACGAATTGAAACCGCGACGCAACCATCAATCAATTGCTGAAGAACGTATTGGTCGACGAGTGGCTCATGCTCTTAGAATTTTGGGTTCTTATTGGGTTGGTCAAGATTCAACATTCAAATACTTTGAAGTATATAAAATAAAAAAAAATAGATTTAAAAAATATTTTTTTAAAGGTCATTTGCATCGATCCTTTCCACAAAGCTATCCGACGTGATCCTAAAATAAATTGGATTTGTAATGCTGTTCAAAAACACCGTGAATTGCGTGGCTTGACAAGTGCTGGTAAAAAGCATCGTGGCCTCAGAGGATCTGGACACGGTTATTCCAAACTTATCGGTGGCTCGAGACGTGGAAACTGGCGACGACGAAACACATTGCAACTTCGTCGAAAACGTTAAACAAGTTTTTTCTATGTTTCTTGTATACATGTTTAATGGAATTACAAAGAATAAACTTTTTAAAATTCTTTTATTGAAAAAAGTTGACCAAAAAAAAACAAATACAAAAATTTAAAATTCGAGCTGAAAGTGAAAAAATTATCGTGGTTTAAAATAACTCAAATAGATCCGAATTTTTCATCGATATACAATCTTGTTTATTTCTGTTAAACTATCAGCTTAAAAAATTTGGAACCAGAATCAAAAACTTCAAAGTCTATTAGTGCCAAAAAAATTTTACAAAATACTCTTCTTGGCGATTATATATTGTTCGACCTCGAAACAAAAATACTTTAACTTAATAGTATTTATGAAGAAATTGCGTTTCATAAAATAAGATTACGAAAAAGATTTATCTGACGACCTAAAACTTCCAATTTAATTTACTTTTTGGGATCCTATAGCGCGGCGTTAAATGTTAAAAATACTTACCTTTCTGCAAACCAGCTTCAACTTACTTACTTGTAGAAGCAAAAACTCAATGAATCCACAGGGCCACAAAATTCTTTTTGATTTCCAAACTTCTATCGAAAAGAAAAATTTGCAAACGAAAAAAAAAACAATTTAAAAAATTTAAGAAACAAAAAGAGAAACAAAAAAAAAAACAGAATTCAAATTTACCTAGAACAAAGCTTTCTCAAACACAAAACTATATTTAAACATTGACTTAAAAATAATGATTCTTGGCTCTGAAGAAAAGTGAAGTTTTTGTTTTAAAGAATTTTGAGATATTCTTTTATTTTATGAAAAAAGAATACAGTTTGAGTTTATGTCAGAAACTTTTTGTATTTCTTTTGAATAATGAAATATTAGCATTAAATTTTTATTTTACCATTGATCTAATGCAGCTACAAAGTATTATTATCAAAAATTGTATAGAATAATTTGTTCAAGGTGTTAGTGTGTATGTAGTTTGGGGATTTCAAGTTTTTACGGAACATGATAATTGAAGAAAAGAAAAATTAAGCTAAAATATAATTCAATAAATTAAATTTCCAAAAAAATTACAAAACGCATAAAAAAACTAGAAATTATTTCCAGTTACAAATTGATTAGTACTATTGATTAAATTATTATTTAAATCATGAAATAAACCAAATAAAAAGCATAAGAATGATATAAATAATTAAAATTAAAATAAATCCAGGGTTCAATCTGATTTTGCGATTAATCTCCACTCAATCACACTGATCTCTCTGTAGATCTGAAATTTGTCGCTGCTTTTGTTTGCTGTTGTTAATCTGCTGGAAAATTTTCTCGATTGGCTAGAAATTGCTCTATTAAAATTTTCTTAAATTTGGAATATCTTCTTTAAAACTTGACTTAAAATATGATGATGAAGATGAAGAAAGAGAGAAAAACTGAGACTTTTTTTTCTGAACTTTAGTTTAGCAGTAGTAACTTAAATAGAGTACGAAGCTGAATAAACGTAGAATTTTTACTTTTTTTTTTTTGGATTCGAACACATCAACTATGGAGAAATTTTGTTTGTTTATTTATGGTCTATAATTTGACTGACAACAGAATGAGTTTTTCCTTTTTTCTTAAAACGAAATAGATTTTGGGCATAAAAGAACTGGTTAACATATTTTCATGTGTGAATGAAAGACTGACCTCTTACATGAATCCTAGAAAAAAGAATTCAACGAATAAAAGAAAAAAAATCAATAACATCATATTTTAATGCTAGTTAATTTAAACATTCATGAAGATTAATTAGATGGCTTATTTTTTTTTCATTGAAAAAATAGTATCAATATTATAAAAAAAACTTACCAAAAAAAATAGAGCTTACGTAATGGAAAAAGTGAAATGATAGAATGCTTGTAAAATAAGATTGTGCCAATGTGAGAAAAAATTTCAGGAAAAAATCAACGTCTGTTCCCGGCTCCGTTATTGTAATTTCCTCCACCATAATTGTTATTACCATAACCACCTTTAAAAAAAACGAATCATTAGCTCAACCGATTGAATCAAGATGGGATGATCTGTACCTCCGTATGGACCACTCGCTCGATGATTATAACTATTGCGAATAGGGCCACCTCCATAGTTATTACCATAACCAGAATTATAATCGGAACTCCAACCACCTTGTCCTTGATTCCAATTACCTTGATTACCGTAATTTCCTTGGCCGTATCCTCCACCATAATTACCATCTTTAAAATTGAAAAACTATTAAAAAAAAAAATGAATTATAAATTTAAAACTTACATCCTCCACCGTAGCTTCCTTGGTTTCCATAGCCGCTGCCATAACCACCAGGTCCAGACTCCCAAACTGGTGCCTGACGTCCACCTCCACCACGATTCATCGAACGAGCTTCAGTCTTGCGTTTCATAGAATCCATTTCTTGTTTGGATAATGCTTTTTTTACTTCAGTCTTTTTTCCTTTAATGAGGTGATGTCTTTTCACTTTAAAAAAAAAAAAAAATATAAATAGGCTCGTAAAAAAATATGAAAAAAACTTACAAACAATTTTGTCAACAGGATCATAATCGTCGAATTCGACAAAAGCAAATCCTCGTTTTTTACCAGTATCTTTTTCGGTAACAATGTTCACGTTAACAATACTACCATATTCAGTAAAATAATCTCTCAAATCTGTTTCCTCGACGTCTTCCTTCAAACCACCGAGAAAAATTTTTTTAACAGTAGCTTGCGCTTCAGGTTTTCCAGAATCTTCTCGAGGCACTGCTCGTTTGGGTTCTACCTCACGCCCATCAACTTTGTGAGGCCGTGCTTTTTGGGCTAAATCAACCATTGAGGCTTTACTATAAGTGATGAATCCAAAACCACGAGATCGTTTAGTTTGGGGATCTCTCATGACAACACAATCTACGATTTCTCCCCATTGAGAAAAATGGCCTTTTAGCGTTTCTTCTGTGGTTTTGTAATCAAGACCACCAATAAACAATTTTCTAAACTGTTCTGGTTCTTCGTTATCGCCATTCTCGTCTTCATTAACATCATTTTCTTCTTGACCATTATTCTCGGTGTCTTGATCCTGTTCAATGGAGTCTTGTTGAACTTGATCATCATTACTGTTCTCGTGACCATTTGCTTGCTACAAAATTGGCGGCCCAAAAAAAAAACCCAAAACATGACTCAAAAATTTCGCTTCAATTCACTCACCTCAGACATTGTGCTAATAGTTAAAAAATTGACCAATTTAGGAGAAAAAAAATACCAAATAAGATTACCAAAAACAAGAATTACACAAAAAAAATGCAACAAAATGCTTTAGCACAACACAAATGACAACACGAAAGCACAGCTACACATCAGCCAAGCATACACAACAATATGGCAGCCGCCGCCGGTATATGCTGGTAGCTCATTCTACTTTTTTCAAACAAAAACACTCTATTGACTCAATGCATTCGAGCAAACTAATGCCCTCTGTAGCGTTAAAACATTAAACACACCGCACTATTTATTCCTGATAATTCCGAATAAAAAGAATCTTATTTTCTCTTTTCAGCCACCGTAAACCATCATCATCATATATTTTTTTGTTTCAAAAAATATATAATAAACTACTAAAAAAGGATTGTAAGTGGGCGAACACACACAAAGAAAGATTTTTACAAATACACACAAAAAAAACAAAAAAAGATTTATTATTAAAAGCAATAATTTATTTTTAAATATTATTATGGAATAAATAATAATAAAAAAAAAAAAAAAAAATTTTTTAAATAAATGAATGCGATTTAAAAAAAATTGTTGCATAGAGAGATAGAGAGAGAGAGGATACATGAATAATAAATTTTTTATAAATAAAAAAAAATAATAATCACGGAATAAATCAAATTTTTTCAGTTCAAATGAATTTTTTTCTTTTTTCGATTTTTTTTTTAAAGATTTTCTATTTGAACTTTTTATTCTTTTAATTTTGTTTTATTTTATGTTTATTATTATCATATTTTTTTTTTGAAATATTTTTGCTTGTTTTTTTTTTGAAAATTATTTTTCGCTTTTAAGATTATTTGAAAGAAAACAGAATTTCCAGGAATTTGGAAAATTCTTCGAGAAAACATATTCATAGCCTTTTAGAGAAGATGTACCTTTCCATTTCTCATAAACACTCACAAAGAGATGTATATAAAAATTGAAAAAAAAAAAAGTTCTACTTACCTCATGTGTCAATATTTCAATCATACGATATCAAAAAAAAAAAAAAACAAATAAACAAAATACTTACCCGAATTGTTTGTTTGGCATCAAAACCCATCAAGGATATATCAATATTTTGGCCAGGTTCGATTTCAAAACTTGTTTTTCCTTGGTAGGTGATGTATTTGGAAGTGTGTGATTGGATTGATCTCAGAATTTCTCTATCAAAAGAACGTTCAAACAAAATAGTGATGAAAATTTTTTGAAGATAAAAACAGCAATTAAAAAAAAAATGAAATAAAACAAGAGTTCAATAAGAAAACTTTGCCTAGATACCTGAAAACACAGCTATGCAGTGTTTTGTTTTAGATTTTCTCTATGATCTGATAACTTTGAGAAAGAAATTTTCAATGAAAGAGTGCTTCCATTCGAATTGTTTACACATTATAAACGATTGTTTTTTTTTTTGAGAAAAAACTTCTTTAAAGTATGCGAAATATAAACTAGAATTACAAAAGCAAGATTACAAATACTTCGAAAAAAAAATTTTTGTTTACACAAAATTATCATCTAAATTATTATCAATGAAAAATTTGAAAAAAGAAATGACGAAACAAAAAAAAAAAAAAAATTAAATCCGTTGCCCTCTTTGTGCGAATCATCATTACTCAACTATGACCACTGCACTGAAGAAATTATCTGCGTCTGTTGCTGTTTTGAATTGCTCTTCGAACTGGCTAGAAACTTTGCAAATCTTCTGTTTGACTGAATGACGAATTGATTGAGACTGACATTTTAAAATAAATTTTAGCAGGTACAGAGAGGTTACATTACAAGAAGCTGACGATTTAAAGTTTGTTTTAAGTTTATCTTCATCAAGTTTCGAAATTAACTATGGTTAAGAATAGTTTTTTTTTTATTGTTATAGACTTTCGGAATGGAAGAAATTTTTGATTTATCTGGTCTTTTATTAAAAATTTGAAAAAAAATTTTTGGGCAAAATTTTAGATCTCGAAACAACTGTCTTTTCTGTGATTGAATGACTGATTTTAATGTGAACCCTAAATTCAAAAATGAATAAAGAAAAAAAGAGAAAATAAGCTTCATACTTGTGAACTAGAGATATATTTTAAACTTTACCCATATTATTAAAAAAAATTTTTCAATTAAAAAAAATTAATAAAACTTACTTGTTATCGCACATTCTTGAAGAAAAATATATGTGAAAAATGATGAGATTCTAATGAGAAAAAAAAACCCGAAACTTTCAACGCCTGTTTCCAACACCACCACCACCATAATTTCCACTCCCCCGTAAGTGTTGCTGCCGTAACCTCCTAAAAATATAAATTAAAAAAAAATGAACAATTATTTAAAATAATTTCAAATTATTGCCTCCATAGGGTCCAGTAGCGCGATAATTATAATTATTTCGCATTGGTCCTCCACCTCCACCGCCCCCACCATTACCACTATAGTTATTTCCGTAACCAGAGTTGTAATCTGAACTCCAGCCACCTTGAGCTTGGTTCCAATTGGCTTGATTATTGCCATAGCCACTTTGAGCACCACCATAGGAACCACCGTAGTTTCCATCTAATAAGAAAAACTATTACTTTGAAAAAATAGATATTGGATATTACATCCTCCACCGTAACTTCCTTGATTCCCATATCCACCTCCATAACCACCGGGACCAGAGTCCCAAACGGCTGCTTGGCGACCACCACCTCGGTTCATAGAACGAGCTTCAGATTTTCGTTTCATAGTATCCATTTCTTGTTTGGATAAAGCCTTTTTAACTTCAGTTTGCTTATCTTTGATTAAATGATGCCTTTTCACTAAAGATTTCAAAATAAATTTAAAATGATTGAATAAAAAAAATTATAATCGAAACTTACAAACAATTTTGTCAACCGGATCATAATCGTCAAATTCGACAAATGCAAATCCACGTTTCTTTCCAGTCTCTTTGTCCATTACAATATTGATATTGACAATACTACCATATTCAGTAAAATAATCTCTCAAATCTGTTTCTTCGACATCTTCTTTCAAACCACCGAGAAAAATTTTTTTTACAGTAGCTTGCGCTTCAGGTTTTCCAGAATCTTCTCGAGGCACTGCTCGTTTGGGTTCCACCTCACGTCCATCAACTTTGTGAGGCCGTGCTTTTTGGGCTAGATCAACCATTGACGCTTTACTATAAGTGATGAATCCAAAACCACGAGATCGTTTAGTTTGGGGATCTCTCATGACAACACAATCTACAATTTCTCCCCATTGAGAAAAATGGCCTTTTAGCGTTTCTTCTGTAGTCTTGTAATCAAGACCACCAATAAACAATTTTCTAAACTGTTCTGGCTCTTCAATATCGCCATTCTCCTCTTCATTGACATCATTTTCCTCTTGACCATTATTTTCGTTGTTTTCGCTTTGCTCAACAGACTCTTGTTGAACTTGATCATCATCATTATTGTTCTCGTGACCGTTCGCTTGCTACAAATTCAGTGATCAAAAAGAAAAAATCACAAAAAATGACCTCGAGAACTTCCTTTTCAAATCATTAAATTCACTCACCTCAGACATATTGAATCCAAATTTGAATGAAATCTTAAAAAAAAAAAATTCAGCCAAGAAATAAAAAGATTTAACGGAAAATATGTAAAACGTAGCACAGCAATAATAATGAGAAATTTGAGTGAACAACAACCGACAATGAGAAGTATGAGCATATAGGATGCAGTTCAATGCTCACATGTAACAGTCAACTCCAAATCAGCGCCCTCTATATGTTAGCATTAAAAAAAAAACTTGAAATATAGAGACCGCAATATGAAAAATGGTGAATAAAACCCAGAAATTTCTTCATTTTAATAGGTTTCAAAATTTTGAAAAAAACAAAAAATTTGAACAATAATATAATTTTTTGTTGTTGTTGCAAATATTCAGTTAAAAATAAAATAATATTCGATTTTAATTGATAGAAAAAAAAAATATTCAGAATTTTTTTTTAATTATTTATAAATTTTTCAACCAAGAAAAGTTCTAGTTTTCCAACGATCGAATATCATCAATCTTAAGTATCATTTTGACCAGTTGTGTGGCAAGACTGAGTTGTTGCTTCTTGCTAGTCAATGTTTCAATTATGTTTTGAGCTTTCATGTCTGGTAGAAAAAAAGAAAGAACAATTAGTTTGGAAACAAATTAAACGAAAAATATACCATTGGTTCCTTTTTGAAGGCAATCAATTCCTAAATACGGTTTGTTTTCTTTCAATTGTCTGGCCTTCACTTCGGCCACAGTTTCAATTGGTGAAAGACCACTGTTTTCGGCCAAAGCTAATGGAATTGATTCTAGGGCATCAGCAAAAGCCCGATAAGAATACTGTTCCAAAGAAGTGATTTTGTCAGCTTGCTCTGAAACTGCAAGAGCACAGGTGATCTCAGCCGCTCCGCCACCATAAACAATGCGATTATCTTTTATTAAATTGCGTACAACACAAATTGCATCATTCAAAGAACGTTTGGCCTCTTCGACAATCATTCCATTTCCACCACGAATAAAAATCGTGACTGCTTTGGTATTGGGACATTCTTCGATGACTAACATTTTATCGTGTGTTGTACCAAAAGAAAGTTCTCGAACAATGCCTGCTTTTCCAAGTTTTTCGACAGACAACTCTTCAAAACGAGGTACTATTCTACCATTGGTAGCAATAGCAATTAGTTCAATTTCGGGACCTCCAACCCAACGAACAGCTGGCAATTCTTTTTGCAACAATAAATGATTGGCTTCGTCATCGAACCCCCATTGACAAATAACTAAATTTGCTCCAACAGTTTTCACTTGTTGGACAATCTCTTCAAATTTTTCCGCTTCATATTTGCGAAGTGCACGATAATCTTCAATTGATTGAACATCCAACTTATGTTTGGTTTTTGGCTTTGGAGGTTCAAATGGACAAGTCAGAATTGCCATTTTGACATTTTTCAACTCTTTAGGCATTTGAGGATGACTAAAGTTTTTGTCGACAATCACTCCTTTAACTAGAACAGAATCTTCCAATTTTCCACCAGTTTTACCTTCGACTTTGATCAAATCAAACGAGACATCTTTACGTTCAAAGTCTGCGACAGAAAGTACAGCATTGACAGCTATTTCGGCAAACTGTCTTAAACAACGATTGACAATTTTCGAGCTCAAAGTTGTCATTGCAGTTTGAATCAAAGGTTCAATATTGTTTTTGTCGATTGAGAAACTTTCTGCTACTTTATTTAGATGATCCATTGCATGACGAGCTGCTAATTCAAAACCATCAGCAATGCGTATTGGATGAATACCTTTGTCAAGCAATTGCTCCGCTTGTTCCAACAATGCACCTGCCAAAACTAAAAAAAATGAATGAATAAAAATGAACTATTTCAAAAATATAATGAACGCACCAACAACACCAGTAGTTCCATCCCCAATTTCATCGTCTTGAGATTGAGACAATTCAACAAGCAACTTAGCTATTTGATGTTCAACGTCCATCATTTTCAAGATAGTCGCCCCATCATTAGTGATAGTGACATCGCCATCAGGCGAAACCATAATTTTGTCAAGCCCTTTAGGACCGAGAGATGTTCGCAAAGTTTTTGCTACACTGATTCCAGCCAAAATATGGCTCTACAAAAAACTTTTAATTAACTTCAAATAGATTGATTAATTGAAAATACCTTGATTGCCTCATTTCCAACCAAACGTTTTTGCTTATCTTGATCTTTAAGAATAAAAAAAGGCCGACCAAACTCATCGAAAGCCAATGTTCCAACACTAGCCATGTTTTTTTTTTTGAATAAATGAATTTAAAAAACTAATTCAAACTAAGAATATTAATTTTTCTTAAAAATGCGGCGTGTTAGAACGACTATTGGCAATTTACTAAGCAACACAAAAGAAATCTGCACACCAAAAAGGAGTGTTGCCGAAAACATGTGCCCATCGATAGTATCGTGAGAATCGATAGTTTAAAAAAGTTTATTTTCAAAAATTTCATCTTTTTATACGTTTTTTCCATATTATCTTCTTTATTTTACCTAAACTTTGATATTCAAATTTTTATTGCTGAAATTTGATCAATTGTTTTTTTTAGAATTGATTTATCGGTTTTTAAATGATTTAGTTTGATTTTAAGTCTAAGCTAAAACAAAGAAAAGTATTATTATAGCTGACTAACAAAGCTTTAGTCATATCAAAATTTAATTTTTTAAAATATTTGTAATGTCTGAAATAGTATTTTTTTATATTAGATCTTATATCTAATTATTTATTCTAGACAAATTTTTTGTAATTTAAAAAAAATGAAATAAAACAATAAAACGGATTTTTTTTATTGAATAAATTTTTTTAGAATTTTTTTTTCAAATATTACGTTTTTAAAGAATTGAAAGAATACTTTTATGCGTTTTTTTTCATATAATGATTATAATAGATAGAGCCATTTATTAAGATTTATATTTATTTTCATTCTTTTCTTTCAACTTGTAATCACTAGCAAAACGAAAACCATTTTGGTTTCAAATTTATTTCATTAATATGGAAAAACTCAAATCTGTTGTAAATTCTTTTATAACAATAACCAATTTTTCTTGTAGTTTTTTTTTATACAAAAGTTGTCTTTGAATTGAATATGCAGAAAACTTTTGTTGTTTTTTTTTTTAATAAAACAATGTCAATGAGCTTTAAAACTAAGAAAAAAAAAATCAAAATACATCAACGAAAATGCACATGAACATGGATTAATGACGACAAGTATGGTATTAATGAAAATGTGATAAAATTTCGAAGAAGTTCATTATTTCATTATATAATAATTTATTATAAATGACTTTTCAAGGCTGAGTTGATGAGGTAAAAAAAAAATATCGGCGTATTTTAATCTGAAAATATCTAATTAGAAAGATTTTGATTAGAAAGCTCTGAAGTTTGGAACTGAATGCTGAAATCAAAATCTTTCTATACCAAACGCATTCTATTTGTTGTTTTTTTTTTATATTTATAAATTTACTCTCTTCAATTTAAACTTCAATTTTTGCATTGAATTTATTTTTAAGTAACAGATTTTTGCTTTCATCAATTAGATTTTAAGATTGAATGAAAACTAGAGGCAACAAATGAGTCTTTTTTCAATGCTATTGGAAAGTTTTCAATATTCACTTGAAATGAAAGCTAAAGAGACAATTGAAAATGATGATGGAATATAGATGGTTCTGTAAAGCATATATAGAACAGTGGTGGTTCGATTCTTTTACTGCGACTTGAGGCATATTTTTTTCTCTCCTCTCTCTCTCTGATAAAACTGAAAACACTATTGAAAAAAAAACAGAATAACCAAATAAAAGAACCAGAACGACAACGATTCAGATTCAGTTTTAGTTTCGCCAAGAATTCGAACAGAACCCAAAAATAAACCAACAACACACTTGATTGTTTTGGAGAGAAAAAAACAGCAATTTTTTTGTCCATTAAAATTCAATAATAGAACAAACTTTTGTTTCTTTTGTTTGTTTGTCATCAATTTAAAATTAAATTTAAAACAAGAAAATTTTTTTTGTTACTAATAAGCTTAAACATCACCATCACATTTTAATTTGAATAATCTCATTTTAATAATCTTATTTATAGTCTTTCGAAAAAAAAAAATTCAAAGATTTTTTTCTTAAAATTTCAAAAAAAAAAAAAACTTTTACCGAAAAAAACGCCAAAAATTAATGGAAATTTTAAAATTTCAAGCTTTTTTTTCATATACAGTTCATCTTGTTCGTCTAAATTTCGCTTTCAAATTTTTCTGATTTGAAAGGGAAATGTTTTCACATTTGATTCATATCATTATTCTTGTCGTATCATTGTCATCAGTCAGTAACCAATAAATTTTTTTTTTGTTCTCAATTCCGGTTGAATTTTATCATTATGTCATTGGGGAGTGAAGAAAATTCAACGCTACCATCTCAATGTCTAGACTTTGGTATTCCATATTGTTATTTATTTTAAGTCTATCTTCTAAAAAAAAAAAAAGTATACTTTTCAGCTTCTTCCCAAGTTGCATCCGCCACACACCAAACATCAATAATCAAATAAATTTATCTTTTACTTATTTCAAAGATTTTTTTTCTCGCTCTTTTGTGACCGAACATCGTAACGGACTAGAGAATTTTATTTGTAATTCGAAATCTCGCAGCCAAACTTTATTTGACAATTTTATTCTATTGATGTGCTTTGTGCTTTTTCTTTGCTCATTTATTTCAATGTGTGTGTATTTGTTTGTGTGTGTGCGTGTATTGGTATGCGACGATTCTTTTGAAAGCTACGACGAATGACGAATAATTTAACAATCGTTTGATGTCTAAACAGCTCGACCTAACAAAAAATAAATTAAAATATTTGAATTTTACGTGATTGCCATACCAAAGAAAAAAAAATTTTCCATCGTTGTTAGACTTGTTTTCACTGTTTTTTTCTAGTAAAAAGCTTTTTGTCGTTTTTGTTTCTAGAATAAGTGCTTCGGCTAAGTAATGAGCATGACAATGTTGATGATGTCGACCAAGATGATGATGATAAAAAGACAAACAAGAGAATATTTTAAAAAATATAAAATTAATCAATATTCTTGATGCAAACAACAACAACAACCAACGCGAGGAAAAAACACAGTTTTTTTTCTCTTCATAGAATCGCATAGTCTGATTAATATAATTTTTTTTTCTGATGTATCAAGAACTTTTGATCAAACTAATAATTTTAAAACCAAAATAATTCGTATTATTTCTTGATAAGAAATTGTTTTAGAAAATCTTGACAACCTTGGTTTTTTTTTATTGTTGATTCTTATTATTGATTATTTTTTATTCTTTTAATATTTTTCAAACAACTGCAAGCATCAAGAAATAATTTATCAAAAATGATGGTCTCATTAAATTGGTCATCATTCTTAACTTCATCTCCATCATCGTCAATAGTATTCTCATCATCACTACAATCTTGTCAAAATGATAGGCGATTTCAAAGATGTAGAATTAGTTGTTCCAACATATATTCCACCAAAACCGAAAATCAATGTTGCAAAACTGTTCATCAAATTAATTTTATTACGATTCTCTTGTTCATGTTCATTACGTTTTCGTTATTCCATGGAGTTTTTTCAATCAAACCACCAACAACAACAACAGCTATCAAATTCGCAACTAACAGTAACCGTACTGAAACCGTTTTTGCCCTCTCTTCAGGTATCATATTTTGTTTTTATATCATGTTTTTCATGGCTTCAGATAAACAAAAACAAAAAAAAAATAATAGAATGAATAATTGATGTCAAAATGTTGTTACATTTATACACTGTTGGGGTACTATACAAACACCACTCTAAACATCAAGAAAACTTCAAAACATCCTAAACAAATATGAAGCAATTCAATTCAATTTTATTTTCTGGCAATCAAATTTATTATTATTTTTGATTCTATTTGAGTTTGGTAAAAGGGCAGTCAATTTCAGGTATTTTTCTAGGTATTTTGACTTTGTGTTTCTTTTTTTCGGGATGTTGTCGTTTTAAAAGCAATCAAATTAACTTTTTTTCCGTGTTTAACGATTATGTTTTTTGTTGTTGAAGTGTTTTTTGTTCAGTATTCTTAAAATTGGTTTCTTCAAGTTACTTTCAAGATATTTAATTAACTTGATCTTGAAGCTCTTGAGTTTTTTGTTTTGCTTTGTTTTTTATTATCATTATTATTGTTTGACATCATTTTATTTATTATTATTTTAATATAAAACACATATTATTTGAAGGAAAATTTGGATTTTTTTTTGGATTCTGAAGAATCGGTTATATTCTAAATAATTAGATATGCGCGCACACACACCAAAACACTGGCACAATTATAAAAATGCCAACTACTAGACCGAAAACCCAGAACAAAAAAAAAAAAAACTTAACAAAAACACAGAATCCGAGTTTAGCAAACCAACGAACGAGTGTTGTAATGAAGTTGATGGAAGCTTAAGTTTTTCAATTGTTTTTTACTTTGAGCCATTACAATAGTTTTACGCGCAATCTTCTTGTTTTTTTTTATAAAAAAAATATTTAATTATTTCATTGAACGAAGAAGAAGTTCTTCAATTGAAATTAAAGTTATTTTCATTCTATGACTTTGTTTGACTCGTAATATTTTTTTTTATATTTAAAATGTATATTTTTGGTTTAATTATTTCATGTTGTTCAAATCGAAGTTACACAGTATACAAAAAAAAAATTAAAAACCAAAAAACTCTTTTGCTCTTAAGCTAGTTTGAAGAGTTTTTTTCTTTTTTTTTTGGCCAATCTATGTATATTCATTCATTCAAATTCAATTGTTTTTAGAAATTGTTTCAGCCAAGCAGAAACAACGATCGAAGAAGCAACCCAACAATTAGACAGATCGGGTAAAACTTGAAGAATACTGAAAAAAAACTGAAACTTAAATTTTCGAATAACAACAATAATAATCATCATACACCATCAATAAAAATGCACGAAATATAGCATAAAGAAAATAAAGTTTTTTTTTTTTAATCGAATCGAAGCTTCAGGCCTATTTCATTCATTCATTCATTATTATTTTGAACACAGAATAGAAAAACTAGAAATGAAAAAAAAAAGTTTTAAATTAGTTTTGATTTCTCTCCATTCAAAACTAATAATTTCATTTATTAAAAATTTCAAGTTTTAGTCTCTAATATTTATCATTTATTTATTTTTTGAAAAACTTTAACTATTTGATATATATTTTAAAAAAAAAACTTGAGTGCACAACAAATTCTATTCAATCAAATTTCAGAATTGAAAAATTTCAACCATCTCATAACCGATTTATTCATTCATTTATTTCAAAAAAAAATTCTCTAGCGTCATTTAATTTGCTTGTCAAAATTTTTTAATTTATTTATTTAAAATTTTTTGTTTGTTTTTTTTTTTTTTTTGATTTTTTTTTTAAACAAACTAACTAATGAAACAGCAAAACTTTATTCTAGTTTTGACAAATTTTATTTTCTCTATGAAACAAAATAATGCTGAGTTTCATCATCACAAGTAACAAAAATAAAAGAGAGAAAAAAAAGCTTTTTACTGTTTATTTTATTCTCTAATAATAATAATATGATTCATCATAAATTCATCACACTACTTATGGGTGAGAATCTAATTATGGTAATTATTTCAAATTATCATCATTTTAGACCAATTCTTTTCTTCTCTAAATTAGAAATTGAGAGTGCCAACACCAAACAAAATGAAACATTTTTTTTTTTATATATTAAATTAAATTAGAAAAAGAAGTGAAAATGAAGGAAAACGTTTGTTATAGTAGGAAAAACGTTTTGAGAACTAAATCCAAACAAACAAACCCTAGACAGACAAAGTGTCTAGAAAAAAATCTCAGTAAAAAGAAGGAAAAAGCGCTCCAAATCTTTTATGCCAACCGTTCTTCTGGAGAGATTTTTTTTTTTTTGGATCATTGTTTCATTGCTCATTGTCACAACACATTACCAAAGAGAGAACACTAGGGTTTCATTTTTTTTCTGTTGTTGATTTTTCCTCATCATCATCATTATTATTATTAGTGTTATGTGTTGTTTTTTTTTTCTATGTGTATTATTAAATTGAAATTGTCACGCTTGGTAAGAGTTTTATTTATTTTTTCTTTAAAGCTGAAGCTAATAGAAAGAAAAGCTAGAGACTAACTAAAACTCAAAAATTACCCTGTCGAAAACAAACTTAACATGCAGAAATTTAAGGCAAGAAAAAAACGCGCAGAGAAGAAAAATTAATTTTTGTTTTATATATCGCATTGTTGTTGTTGATTTCCCTAAGTTTCAAGCAGTTTTTTTTTTGCTTTTTTTTTGTTGGTTCTATGTTTTTGATCCAAACTGACTTTGACAACAACATTGGAAAGCAAACATAAGCAAGGCTTCTTTGAAAAAAAAGAAGTAGCAACAACAACAACAACAAAAATTGTAAAATACTTTAGTTTTTTAATGGAGAAACAACGTTTTGAAGAAAGTTCAAGCAACAAAAGAAATTCATGTCAAAAAGAGAGAAAAACATAGCGGAGAATATAAAATTCGAAAAAAAAACCAAGAATGAAAAATAGAAAATCAATAAATGCAGCAACTTCTTTTTCTCCATTTGTTTTGCTTGGTGTGTTTGATTTCATTAAAACAGGCATTGATTTAAATTTAAAATAGATTGTAAAAACAAAACCTCTCATTCCTTGAACTTTTTTCTAGGAAAAAAAACACACAAACACCAAAAAATATAAACTAAAATTGTTGAAAAAAATGATTTGAAAAGAATAAGTTTCATTTTTTTGTTTGATAAATTATCAATTAACTGTAATTTTCTCCTTTGTATTTGCTTTTGTTATTATTTTCAAAATTGATTTAATTTTTGTTCGAAAAAAATAATATTGAAACTATTTTTTTGTTAAAAAATTTATTTATTTTCTTGTTTGTTTGTCTACTGTTTGTTGATTCAATTGATGAATCAATTTTAAAATCTTTTTATTAAGAAAAAATAAAGAAAACTTTTCTTTTTGATTTATATTTTGAAACAATAGTAGTGTATGGAAGAAAGTTCGTTTTCTTAATTTGAACAGAAGAATTGGAACATTGATAAATATTTATTTTTTAGTTTTGTTTGCTACTAGTTTCAATTGTAATTTAAGTTTTGCTGGTTGTTCGTTGATTTAATCAATGGTTGAACAATTGCAACAACAATGCTGGACAATGATGACTTTTAAATGGGCCAAACCCTAGAACATTGTTGTTTTGAAAAGCATCGAGATGTATCATTGGGAAGCTCAATAAAGTCTGCTAATGTCACTTTTTTTCTGGCTTTTTTTCCAAAAGATTTGTTTTTTTCTTTCTTAGTTTGTTTTGTTTCTATCGTCAAGAATATTTTTAGCTAGATTGTTGTGTGCAACACTGTGTGGCAAACACAAAGAAGAGAAACCAAAAAAACGTTTCATTTCGATTTATTAAATCAAAACTAATTATACAAGTTTGTCTTGAAAGTTGGCAATTTTTTGTTCTCTCAAAAAAAAAAAACAATTTTTAAAATTTAAAATAATTTTATTTGGTTAGCTGGGTATTTTTTTCAATTTAATAAAGAAACTTTTTTCTTTAAAAACAACAGCAACAAATTTGATTTGAAAATAAAACTTTAAGAAAAAAAATAAATCAGTTTATCAGAAATTTTTTGTTTTGTTTGCTTTTGAGATTTGTAATTTGATTTTATCAAAAGTTTTGATATTTTTTTCAAAAAAAAAAAAAAGCAAAAACAAAACAAAATCAAATCGTCAAGAACCAATTTCCGAGAACAGAAGCCAATTTTCACTCAATAAGCTTTTCTGTTGTTGCCTCTAAATGGGATGTTTTAGGTTTTTTTTTATCATTATTATATTGAACAAAAAATGAAATAAAATTTATTTATTTTTTCTATAAAAAAAAAAAATTCTCTTAACAAAAAAGCCGCTTTGTATCGAATTCATTTTTTTTTTCTAAGACAGCAAAACTTGCTTTTTTGGAATTTCTTATCGCTAAAATGACACAACACCAACAAAAACTTCTGTTGTTTTTTTTTGAGTCAAAAGATTTTATTCACGAAGAAGCCAATTGATTAAGTTCTACCATTGTTCGATTGTTCAATAATCAAAAAAAAAAACGATGAATAGAAAAACTTTAAAACACTCAAAACACAATAAGTGTCTTTTTTCTTTTTGGTCTGGAATCTAATACCCTTAATAATAAAAAAATGAATGAATACTTTGTAAAAAAAACTCCGTCTTGAGTATTCAAATTTTCTCAACGTTTTATTCTATTATTGAAAAAAAATATTCATGTATTATTGAAAATATGTCAGCCAGTTTTCTATAAGGTTAAGTTTTTTTCTCTGTATTAAAACAACTCCCAATACAAGTAAACAAAAGTGAAATTTTTTTTTTTTAAAACAGTAAAAGTGAGTTTTGCTGCATTGCATTTGTCAAAAAAAAACTAGGAAAAAAATTTAAATAAAAATAACAAATAAGAAAAAAACTGAAAAAAGAAAAACATTGAAAACAACTATAACAAGGAAAACTCTGACGACAAACATCATACATAATAAAGATTTGCATGATAATAATGTGTTTAATGTGGAATAATAAAAAGAAAATAAATTTTTTTTTTCTTTCAGAAAGTAGTAGAAAATAATATTAGTAGTTCATTTTTGTCTCTAGTTTATGATATTTTTTTCAGTATTTTACTTTTTTTTCATTATTTTTATTTGGTATGTATGTGGAGAATAAAACTGAATAAATGAAACTAGAAAAAAATGAACTAGAATACAATTCTCTTGTATACAAACTAACTATGGTAATAAATCAGTTTCTATGTTTTTTTTTGTTGTTGTTGTTCTTCTTCTTCAATGCTTTGCATGTCAGTTTGCGTTTTGTGGCTGTTGCAGATTCCTGGTTCTTCGTTTCGATTTTTTTTTTCTTCATAGAATAAAGTGGAGAAATAGAAAACCAAAAAACTTGAACCACATTTTTCTGAAAACAAAAAAAAATTACATACAGCAAATAATTTGAAATTTTATTTAAAATATTCTTCTGTTGTTGTTGTTGTGACAGTTATTCTGTATTAATATTTTTATTATGAAAACATATCTCTCATATAAAATGAATATGGTTTAGATTTTGAAAAATAGACAATGTGTTTGGCACTTCATTCAATCCACCAATATATATATAGTGTCGCCAGAAAATAGAAACAAAACAGTGTTGGCTCAATTCTAATTAGCTTATAGTTATAGAAAATCAGTAATTGCTTTTGGATTAATTTGAAATTCATTCTGAATATCTAGAATAACTTTTTTTCTTTTGTTCAACATTTTTGTTTTTCACATGAACACGCAGCTAATAATTCTGTGTTTGGAAAATTCGAGAATAATGTTCTTTTTTTTGGTTCTGTTTTTGTTGCAACAATTCAATGGAACACAATTTTAATCCTGGAACAAGAGAGGAAAGAAAACCACCAAAAAAAACCAACAACCAACTAACATGACAATAAACATTACAACGTATAATTATTTTTCTTGTTGGTTTTGAAAACGAGAACGAAACGCCCATCAGAGTTTTTTTTCATAGTTTCAATCCTGTTTAAAAAACTTTACGGTTGTTTCAAAGTTACAATAGAAAATTCGTGTATTTTTTACAAGTTTTAATTTATTAAAACTTGATATTGCTCGGCAGAAAAATTGAATAAAATTGAAATATCTAGAGCATTCCGTTGTTTAGTGACTCTTCGTTTTGTTTGCTCTCTCTCTCTCTCTCTTTGTTGTGGTCATTCATTTCAGGCTATTTTTAGGTCGTTTTTTTCTAGCTGTGTTTAGTTATCAAAAAAAAAAGAAGAAAAAATTTATATAATGTAATAATGGCTGGCAAGCAATCCACAATGATTTTATGTACATTGATCAATCACCTAGACACACAAGCGACCATGACAATTTATTGAAACTAGAACTAAACAGAAGAAAAAACACCAGCTATCACCAGCTTGACAATCTTGAGACAGGCTAGAAATATTTCTGTTTTTCAGTTCTTCATTTTTTTTTTTTACTGCCTGGACACTCATTCATCATTTTTATAATATAGGGAAAAAATGTTTTTTATACTTGATATTATACTGTCTAAAAAAAAATACAAAAATTTGTCATTTTTCTACTTATTTCTCTTCTGTCGTTCCAAATAGAATGAAAAATTTTTTTTCTTTTGTTTTTATAGTTTTGAAACAAATTTATTTTTATGGAAAACTATTTTTCTTAACT